>KZ807368.1:96976-118607 GCA_000696205.2 Oncopeltus fasciatus | reverse complement strand
AACTATGGCATGTGGAGCATTTATATATATATATATACACATTATGAGTATCTCTCATTTATAATTTTTATTCATTCAAGAGAGATCTTGAGAAATTTTTTAAATTTAGGGAGTAGTTTGTCCACCAATAAATTGGTTGTTACAGGCCATTTTCCGTATGTCTGTTGTGATTTGTTTTGTAATGTCATTCTGAAGTCAGTAAGTAGTGTACAGTCGTATATTAAATGTTGGTATGTCTATATATATAATTTTGGACGGGTCATAATTTTAGCTTCAGTCTCTTCAGGATACCAACGTTAACAACTCGAATTCCTTCCTGGAAAACATTATAAAAATTAAAAAAGAAACATATAACGGTTAAATGCAATTAATGTGTTCTGTATATTATTATCGAACGTCATATAATGAGACAGATATTTAAGAATGTAACTAGAAGGATTTTCTCCTTCTCTCCCATCAGTCACGAGACAGCTTCAGCGACTTATAATTCTCCTCATCTCATTGTCCTTTTAAATTCATGCCAAAGCATAATGAAACATGGAAAATTGCTTAGATTACACAGCAGATCTCTGTGTAACGGCCTACATGACAAATACATTACAAATTAATTTCAAATAGAGAGTAATCGACCGTAGACATTATTAGTAGATATTTTTTGTTAGGGTTCGGTCAAGGTTGATCCGAAAAATACAACTTAAAAAATACACATTTTTTAAAATTGTATTTTTTTTTGTATCAACCTTGACCGAACCCCAACAAATAACAGCCTCCTTTCTACCCAGCGCTGAAATTGAGAAACACTGTAGCACAATCTACTTTCAACAATGTATGTACTTGCAATTTTCTGTGAATATTCCAATAAAGAAAAAAAAAAAATCTCTCAATCATAATTGAAAATCTCAAGTGCCTACTTAAATATGAGGCAAAAATGTGCTCGAGGCATTTGTGTTAACAATTATCTTATCTTTAATAAAAGAAGATCATTAATAAAAATTATTGATGCAAGTGCTTAATACTTTTTTCCGAACCATCTAAAGTGAAACATTTCTTCCTTATTTTTTTTTAGTGCAAATAAGATAATTTTGTATATAATGTTTCATTAATAGATCAACTATATTGACACATTATATAATTATTAACTAAGAAATTAATAATAACAATACTGTAAAAAAATGAGGTTAATGGATCAACCAATAATTCATTTTTTTTTTCAAATAATATAGAAAATAAATAAATAAAAGAAGCAAAATATAGTCTTTCACCAAGGGACTACACAAACTATGTGAATTCCTCAGCTCACTCTTTTGTTTCAATTTCCTGGATAATAAATAATATTAAATTTCGGGTAAAGATAAACCCATAAAGTTAAAAAAATANAACCGAGCAAAAAAAAAAAAAAAAATGTATAGTATGTTTTATTTTTGTTAAGAAAAATGTATACAGCAAAAAACTTATCTCCATGAAAATTAATTTATGTTTTTATTAAGTTATATATGGAAATAATAAAACTTTGATTGATTATAATTAATAAATTTTTTAAAATTAGATGTGCCAAATTGGATTAGTAAGTTCTGTTTAAATAAAAATTATATCCGTAAGATTTAACATCTAATCATTTCTAGTATTTCAGGTAAATTTCTAATCTCACCCAACAAATTTTGTTGTCAGTGGTCATTGTTGTTAATTTATGTTATATATACTCCATTATGTGTTGTTTCGGAAAAATTTACGTCGTTCCACAGAACCAGCTTGCAAGTATAAAAGATAAAATTCAAACTTAAACCATATTTACTGCCAATTATCAGTCATATGTGTACATATATTATCAATACTAAAATTGCAAGATGTAAATGTGTACTGCGATAGAAAACGCCGCCAGCTTCAATAATTCTTAAAAATAAGCTGAAGAACATCCAACAGCAGTATCACCGATAGTGGCGCTATCTCCTCCACCACTATATATTTTCCGGCAGAAAAATAAATACTTTTTTTTTTCTTACTCTCTTTTATGTACAATTTTTAACCACCTATTGGCAGACTAATAGGAGTTCAATATAGAGTTAACCTTATTTTATTAAATACAGATTAATATTTGAAGGTGTATACAATTATAGTTTTTTTTTTTCTTTTACAGATTTATACATTAACCTTATAAATTCTAAAATAATTGCCTCTCTTATATACATAGGTATTCTGTTCCTTTTTTTTTATATTTTATTTTTTTTGTTTTATTTTAATTCAAGAATTTGTCCCTGAGGAAGGAAATAAATAATTCTGAAACGTCGGCAGAAATTAGTTCAAATTTTATATATAAATTTAAGCTAAATTACATTTAAAAGTGATTAGGCTAATTTCAATCTGTAAAACTATTAATTGGGGTATATAAACCGTAAACTAGAAACTTTTAATAAATCTGTGTTATTTTTAGTTAGTTTTTATTCGCTCTCAACATTTCAAGTAATCCTCAATCCTGTAGGTACGATTTTACTCAATAACGAATTAACCTTTCGTTTTACATTTAATTGCTGTACGATGAATTTTACTACGAAAAGCTAAAAACTATGGCATGTGGAGCATTGACAAACACAAACAGGCGTGCGCGCGCTCACACACCTTATGGTACACTTAATATATATATGAGGTATCGCAGAAGCTAAAAATATGGTTTCATATATATATATATTTACGACGATAAGACGATTATGACGATATATATATATTTACATGCGCTAAAGATCTGTTAAAATTTTTTAAATTTTCCGTCCTGGAATTCATGTGTAATCTTAGAAAATTAGAAATAAAAATTTGCCACAAAACAATTGATTTCGATTGAAGATTTACCTTTTATGTTTTATTTCTAGTACTATAGTGTATTAAATTTTTCCCACCATAGGGTTCTCGCCACCCCCCCCCCAAATCATAATAATTTTTGTGAAAATTCAGCAGATATAAAGATTTATTCATATCTTTTTGATTTATTCAGATGGCATTAGATCACAAATGCTTTTATTCAACAGCATTTGTGATCTAATACCATCTGAAAGAAAAACTTATATAGTTAGAAAAACTATGTCTTCCTTCTCCATCGAGTAGGAAGAATCTCTTCCACAATTACTTCAAAAAATATGAATAATTATATTCTTATTCATTGTAGAAATATTGAGCTGTTATATCCATTTTTGGATAGACAAAAAAAAAAAAAGTCTCTCAGAAAGTTTTTGATTACTCCTGAAGGTGGTATTGAACCTAATAATTACATAGGAATATAAATTATATAGGAGAAGTATAAGAAAGGTATCTTCATAAAGAATAGAATAATATTACCGCAACCCTTTTGGTAACTTTTAAATGAAGAAAAAGCTTAACTTTATGTTTGTATAAAAAATTTAGGTAATTAATAAATAATACATGTTTTACTTACGTTTTCAGTCAATCATTTTGTATATAATTATAGTAGTATCCTTCTTAAAATATATTGAAACTAGAAAATGGAGATAGAAACTATGTAGTTCCAAATGAAAATACATTAATATATGTTTTAATTTTAAATATTTTTATTTGACTTCCTCTCAATTATATTTTTATGGATTGGTATTTTGTCTAACCTGGGAATTGAGTTTTCTCATTTAGTTACTTTCCTCACTTAGTTGGCCAATTATTAAAATAATAATCTTTATGATGATTACTGTCTAAATTTTACACAGCCACATTCTCTCAATCTTTCTCTCTCTCTGCCTTCTCATTCTTCTAAAATACAAAGTGGCAGATTAATGAGTTAATCAAGATTAAGAATATACTTAATCATATCTTTAACAACCCAAATTATTTTATCTCTCACTGAAGAGTTTAGTTTGAACACCTGTGGACACTTGACTACTGTGTTTAATCAGTTCAAAGCATTAGTTTAGAGTCATGCATCTAACCATCAGCTTTCGTATTTATGTCTTGGTATGTTGCATTTTTGAGTAGCTTTATTTGTAACTATGAATAATTATATTGGTAAGGTATTATTTTATAGAAGAAAGATGGCTATGAATCCTTTCTTTAGTTATGTTTCTCATGATTTGAAAGGAAATATCTCGGCATAATCTGAGATTTGTGTTTAGTAATTGGAATTTATTCAATTTTAATTTTAAAAAGAATAGTTAAATATTATTCAGATTACTCTTTTATTAAAAAATACAATTTTCCAAAGAAGATCTACAGAAGCGGTATGATGTGACTAAACATTACATAATATTCTTGAACTCGTGAAATGTTGCCAAACAAATGTGTAAAGACTGTTTGAATTTTATTCAAAACAGACCATAGAATTTTAAGTGAACTTTTTAAAGCTTTTAAATAAAGAGATTAAAATACTTGAAATGTTTAAATTGTCAAAAATCTCACGTGTTTTCCTAGTTTCTAAGGCATATATTTTTTAGGCTTTCAATTGCTTTCATAAGATCATCAACTAATAAATTTCTTTCTGTAAAGTTATCAGGTCTAATGGTCTACAACAAATCAGGATTTACTATTTTTCTGCTATGTATGTTTTTAACCATTGAATATTTTTCTTCCCTAGCATAATCCAAAATTAATAGAGTAAGGCTATGCGAGACTCTTTTAGAGAGAGCCATATTTAATATTGTTCATTTAAGTTCTAATTAATTAGTTATTTTAATGTTTATTATAACTCCTATACTGTAAAATTGAATTTTTTTTTTTTAAATTCAACAGAACAAAGAATGTCTTTTTAAGTAGAATATTTATAAGTAAATAAAAATATAATATACCTTCATAAACACAGAAAGGAGTGCTGCTACAGATGGCCTCTGCCCAAAAATTTATCTATAATTACTAACAAAAGAACGATATGCGGTAAAATATTACATTGTATATTATAAAAAAACAAAACAAAAACTCTACTTTTAGAATTATCACAAAACTGATCATATGAAGGACTTATAGAATTTAATAAAATCATACCATTTGTAAGAGTAAATTAAAAAATTTATCTTACAAGCCGGAAAGAACAATGAGTGTATAAAGTAAAACCACTAAGCTTTGCTTTGGACTGACCAGGAGGTAGGGGAAATGCTCAACCATTGCAGTTACATTTGTAAATCTCTTCCTTAGCAAGCGTCTTTATGTCTTGTATTTTTTTTAAAACTCAATAACAACAAAAATATAATGATTAATAATTTTAGTCTTCCTTGAATCCTACATTTTTTCAACTAAAAATGAATTTTTCAAGAGTTTACAATGAAATGCATAAATTATGTGAGAAATAACAGGAGATACTTGATACTTGAAATTATGTTCATAAATATTTTCCTTAAAATGCATTTTTGTGCATGTTGATGATTGAAAGATGAAAGAAATTGATGATTTTTTAGATTGGCTTTCTTTCAAACCTTCTCTTGTACTTGAATGGTTTCAGTTAATATCAACCATATCCATAAGTTTACAAAAATAGGCTTGAATATTGAATTTGGCCTCTTTATCTTAAAATTTATGGATATAAAATCTTACACACTCATTCACTATAAATGCATAAAACCCTGATTAAGTGGTAACATTGTGTGAATTTCTAGCTAAAAGTCACGATTTTGATTCTTGATCTGCCCAGTTCATTTCTGAACTATTATTTCTTATCTGGATGTGATATAGTCTTGGCACTTTCTGGGTATGAGGGTTAATGGCCCCCAAGATTAATGGGATTTGTCTGTTTACAGGTGACAAATCTTCTAATGGAGAAAGTCCCACTAAAAAAATCATATCCTCCAAGTGCTTCCAAGGAGTGTTCAAATTTGATTATATTATATATTAATGGATCATTTAAATTGTTAAAATATTACTCTACCATCAAAATCAACAAGAAAATTATTAGTAATTGGCAATGCAAATTTGAAGATCTGGTCATGAATAATTTCTCTAGGATTACACCAAATTTATGATATTGAATAACTCAAAAAGAGGTCAAAGAACTCTGGGAAGATTCATGTCATTTTCCGGAAAGTGGGCATTCTAATGAGCATCTATGTGATGTCACTTTTCAGAAACATATCCATTCACAAAAGAATAAAAGAAGTAAAGGTTTACAATAAAATAATGCAGACTACTACCAGTTGGGCACTATCCCAGTCTGAAGTTTGCCTAACTTCGACATATAATCATCATATATTAGCTTAAAAACTGGGCCCCTTTGATTTAGGTATATTACTATTTCCTTACCATGATAACCCTCCTGGATCCCTCTCCCCTGAATAGGGAAAACATAAATACTAAATAATATATTAAAGAAACAAATTAACCTAATATATTTTTATTACAACGAAACAACACCCATTCAGAATTGGTTCAATAAAGTGAACTTTTTTAAATTCTAAGCATAATATCTGGCGAGTTAGTGTTAACAGATGTATGATGGCTGCTTTCCTCATATATAGTTTATCTCCTCAGTTTCCAAACAAACGTCTGCTTGGCACACAGTGCAAAGAGCTTGTGTGGTTTGAAGTCATTTGTTCATAGTTCCTGAAGGCCTGCATCAACATAAGTGGCCATCAGCAGGGTTATTTGCTCTTGACCACCAGAGCCTAGCACAACTTTTAGATCATAAACCTTTGGATTATTCAACACATTGTTCAGTGGCTCAAAAAGTGGTCTTATCGAGTTATTTCAATATCCATATCACTGACTTTGCCCAAGGAAATAATTTGAAGCCTTGAGATGAAGAACATATATTTTCTGAAAAATAATTATAATTATTATGTAATTATATCTAATAATTATTTTAATAATATTATTTAAAGAGTTAATAATTTTCAAACATTTAAAATCCCACGAAGGATATTACTGATTACCATTTTTATGGTAAAAGAACTACTAAGAAAATTTCTAGACTTATCCAATATTAAAAGTTAACATAAAATCTCATAAACAAAAACCAAATACTTACAGACTCCAAGGATGTATAAATACTTCTTGAGCTACCAAATATATGGAATGATAAACTTAACTTATAGGATTCTTCTAGATTTTAAGAGAGTATCTTATATTAAGAAGCTACAGGCAGGCAGGCAACCTTAGTAACATTTAATTAGACACAATAAAGATCTTCCCTTGCATACGATGGAAGAACAATTGACAAGAACAGTTAAAGAAGCCACTGAAACTCTCTCAAAAAGCAGTAAATTAAAATAGGGAGAGTAAAATTAGCAAGAATTTATATTCTGCTCTCGTATTCATTTCCCATTTGATACTACCCTTAAGTATTTTCATTAGGCCTCAATTGGGTTTAAATAGCTTTATGAAATTGTGGAAATATTTACTAGAAACAAATTTTTGGGAATTATTATCTCCAACAGTATTGCCCTATCTAAACTAAAGGCCAAACTTTTTTCAGTTTCAATATTTATAGTTTTAATTCATTTGTAAAACCTCCTTACAATAATTGCTATGAGCAATACTATAGTTAAGCAAAGCAATTAGCCAGAACCTGAGGGTGGCAGACTGATTGATTAGTAACTTATTAAGTTAGTGATACTGCATTAATTTTTAAAATTAAATACAAATAGTTAATTTTAAATGACAAAAAATTCCTGCTTTGATGGAATTTAAATCCAAGCCTCCTGATGACCATTGAGGCATGCTTTTCTTTAAAGTATTCAAGGTCTCGGGTTCACCTGGAAAAACTTTTTTTTTTTTTTTTTTTTTTTTTTTAAAGGTGATTGTAATATATTAATAAATATATCTTAATATTCATTAATGATCCCTAATGTTGTTCCACTAACATCCAGTCTTTAGGGGAGTGACAGTAATTAGTTCCTCTTCCCTAGGAGCATGTGAATTAATTGTACACCTTAAAGTTCAGTAAAACCTTTGTAGGGATATCTGAGGGTAGAGGTTATATGAATGGGTTAAATTCATTTTATTATTTGTGAAATTTATGGAAGGATGGATACCCTTATAAAATGCTATGATTAGCATGCCTGAACTATGTGATTTACATATTCAAGTTTTTCCTTTTAATACCAATAGGATTTAACAAGTTTATTCTTCTTTGTGTTTTCTTAATTAAATAATTTGACATATTTAGGAAATGAACTATTTTTACTAGTTCAATAACTGGATATTCTTCTTTTAAATACTTAAAGTATTAATTCATTAATATCAACAGTATTCAATACTTAAGTAGAATGGGTTGTGGTGATTAATTAACATCCATAAACATGTAGGCATCTAATAGCAGCTTCTTTCTTTTTGATTTCTTAATTCAATCGAGCAAAAAAAAAAAAAAAAATGTATAGTATGTTTTATTTTTGTTAAGAAAAATGTATACAGCAAAAAACTTATCTCCATGAAAATTAATTTATGTTTTTATTAAGTTATATATGGAAATAATAAAACTTTGATTGATTATAATTAATAAATTTTTTAAAATTAGATGTGCCAAATTGGATTAGTATTTTCAATTTGCCGATTGTATGGTTACTGCAATGAGAGGCCAGATGGAAGGAAACAGTCCTGCATTTATAATGGAGATCCAGTTCATATCAGTAATGAAACTGCTTTAGAAATTATAAAACAGTCTTGCCCATTCCTGTATAATGCAACAGGTAAGTAATTCTATGAAAGCTAGACTTATTATAATTGATCTTGTCTAATGGACAAAGTATTATTTAATTCAGTTAGAATAATAGAATATAAAAAAAAGACCATTATTTTTATTTTAATGAATTAAGAAGAAAGGATTATCAGTAATTCGGTCTTGATAGTTAAAGAATTAAAAACTAATTTGTAACCAAAAAAGTTTTTATTTTAATCAGCCTTGTTGAAGTACATAATATGTCATGTATATTATACATTATTTTAGAATAAAACTTTTTGTTTTATAAAACCTCTAGGAGCCAACGTAACCTCATGTATGATTATCTGTGTAGATGAGTTATTAAAGTGTTAGTCACGGCATACCTAGTCCCTTTCCCTGAATTATCCCTACATAAGGCTTTTATGTATTATTTAAAATATGGATCATGGTTCATCATACGTGAACAGTTTATGGGTTTTGCGCGCATCCATAAAGAAATAATACGTGATAAGTGAAACTTTGATTGTCTTTGGCCGCACGGTAACCAACAATTTCTGATTTCAAGATGGGATCGCAATTGATGTCATTCTCGGTGCCTCAAACTACTCACTTGGAGGGAAAAGCCAATTGGACAACTGGGAGGGAAAATACGAATGGCCTTACGTATAAGACCTGTTACCGAGACCGGTAACTTCATTAGATGGCGAAGTATCAGAAAGCCTTAAAACTGAACTAGCACTGTTTAAAAGTACAGACAATCAAGCTTTGTTAATAATGTCTAACAATATGTTCGCAAAAGTGCGAAGATATGAAACTGCTAGAGATATGTGATTAGGACTGTGTCAACTCTTCGATACGTTTTCTGAAGACAGAATATTTGACCTGTATAACAGAGCTAAGAGGGTACATGGATGGGTAGGGATGTCAGAAGTGTACAGGATAAATAGGATAGGTCCAAGCACACTACCTTGAGGAACTCCCGCTTCCACTTGGTTGAAATCGGAGTAATCGAATCCTTGCCGAACCCTAAAGAAACGGTTGGATAAGTAAGACTTAAGGATAAGGCAGGTGTTACTGGGAATTAAGGATTTCAGTATAAACAGAAGACCACTATGCCAGGATCAATCAAATGCTTGGGAAACATCCAAAAAAGCTCTTGGGCAGTACTCTTTGCGCTCAAGGTAAGAGGAAATGTAGTCTACGACGTGAAACACTTGCTGGACAGTACGATGCTTACTTCTGAAGCCGAACTGATGATTTGGGAGGATATTGAAGGGTTCAATGAAAGGTATCATTCGTTTTAAAAGTGTTTTTTCGAAAACCTTTGAAAGTGTAGGAAGGAGACATAAGACGATAGGATGAAGGGTTATGTGGTGATTTTCCATGTTTGGAAAATAGTATTATATCAGAATATTTCCAGAGGAGAGGGAAGTAGAGTAGTAGTGAATATGCAATAATAAATGTAGGTCAAGAATACAATTGCCTTCTTCGGAAGATTACGGAGAATTTGGCTGGTGATTAAATTATATCCGGGTGAATAAAGGCAATGATAGAAGGTAGAAAAATAAATAAAGATAAACCATATAAAACTGCTTTTGATAAAAACCAAATAAAATGTGCTTACTGTGACAAAAAAAAAGGACATTTTATTAAAAAATTTAGATTTTGGATTGCAGATGGTAGACCTTCTAAACCAGCAAAGGCTAAATGTACACAAACTAATTCTAGTGAAGGTACTGTTCTCTTGACAGTTAGTTCAGATGCTCTTATGACAAATCAAGTAAGAACACTTGGTTTGTAGATAATGGAGCTACTCACCATATTACTCATAGATTTAATTGGTTTAAAACTTATGATAAACTTAATGATAATGATCATGTAATAATAACTGCTGATGGTACAAATATAAAGGCCATTGGTAATGGATCTATTGATATCCAAGTTTTTTCGGGAAGAATATTGAATAAATTTATACTAACTAATGTATGGTGTGTTCCTACCATTTCCAAAAATTTATTTTCGGTCCTAGCTGCACAGGATCAGAGACCAAAAAGCAGATTTTTGCCTAATCTCAAAAAGCAGAGATTCTACTAATCTCAAGTGTAGATTGATTGAAGGGAAAGAAACTCTTGTTTTAGGCTCTCGATAAAGATTTGGTGGGCTTTATCAATTAAAAATTCCAGTTATCCGAATAGGTTAAGATTCAAAAGCTTTAAGTAACCAATCCATCTCATTCAATAAACATGACTTACTCCAGCTTTATCATGAAAGATTGGCTCATCAAAATAAACGTCACATTAAAGATGTTATAATAAAAGGGAATTAAATATTGATGTTTCACTTGACGGAGAATTGTGCAAGAGATGCATTAATGGAAATGTTCTTGGTTAAAATTTGGTAAAAGGAAAAGAGCTGAAAATCCAGGACAGGTGATACACTCAGAGGCATGTGGTCTATTTGTAGCATCTAAAAGTGGATTAAAATACTTTGTAGTTTTTAAAGATGACTGGTATAGATTTAGGAAAGTATATTTCATTAAAACAAAAGATGAAGTATCTGAGAAATCAAAGGATTTATTTATGGAAACCAAATTAACTGGACATGTGATAATGGTGGAGAATTTAACAATGAAAGAGTGCAAAGTATCTTATGGTTACATGGCATTGAGGTAAAATACACTATGCCATATACTCCGGAACAAAATGACTGTGCAGAAAGGAATAGTTGCACACAAGATGAATGTGCAGAATAGAATGTTGGTTGAAGCTGCTAGAGCCCTTATTCATTCTGGAAAATAATCATTGCCTAAAGAATTAATCAACCCACGATAAATATTAAAATTTTACAAGAGGATTTGGATAATAATCAAGATAAAGAACCGGTAACTAATCAATATGAAGAAAAACTAAATAATCATAAGGATGAATATTTAATTTGGTTGTGGTATTTTATCCCACGTAAATATCAAACAATTATTGAGAGGGATTAGAATATAAAAAACTATCTGTCCCAGCCAGGAATCGAACCTGGATCTCCTGCTATCCGGGCCGGTGTACTTTCCAGTTATACTACCAGGACGTGCTAGTTGTCTTATTCAATTCCCTCTACCTAGCAAGAGTCTACCCTACGAGAAAGGCGAGAACTTCGTCTTGTACTCAAGGAAGCTGACATTGTCATACATTTTGTCGACTCTCGTCATTTAATTTATTTAATTTTTTCTTTATAAATATTTAATTTAGTTGTGGTATTTTATCCCACGAAAATTTCAAACAATTATTGAGAGGGAATAGAAAATAAAAAACTATCTGTCCCAGCCAGGAATCGAACCTGGATCTCCTGCTATCCGGGCCGGTGTACTTTCCAGTTATACTACCAGGACGTGCTAGTTGTCTTATTCAATTCCCTCTACACTAGCAAGAGTCTAACCCACGAGAAAAATTAAATATTTATAAAGAAAAAATAACTAAGAAGTATAATGCTAATGGATCATTGGATCGCTATAAGACCAGATTGGTTGTGAAGGCCTTTGAGCAAAAGAAGGGTCAGGATTATCAAGAAACCTTCAGTCCTTTTGCTAGAGGGACTACTATCAGGACGGTTCTTAGTGTTGCTGCAGATGAGAATATGCATCTGTACCAATTCGATGTCTCAACCGCTTTTTTAAATGGTGAGTTAAATGAGGAAATTTATATTAGACTGCCAGAGGGTTTTCAGGACAAATCTAACCAAGTCTCCAGTTTGAATAAGAGCCTCTACGGTTTAAAACAGGCCTCCCAGACGTTGGAACCAAAATATAAATATTTTCCTTGAAAGCTTAGGTTTTAAAATAAGCTCGTCAGATCCATGCTTATAAGTTGAAAATAACAATTAAGTTAAAATTTTGTTGGTCTTGTATGTTTATAATGGATTAGTAGCCTCCTTAAGTAAAGAGAAAGCTGAAATGGTTATTACCAAACTTAAAACTCAATTTAGGGTCACTGCAAAACCAGCTGAATATTACTTTAGTTTTGAAATCTTCAAATCTGCATTTATGATCTGAGTAATCATGAGCCAAGATGAAAGATGAAGAGGGCCTCAGAAATTTCCTAGAAAGTATTAAAGCCAGTAAGGAAATCCTCATTAATGGGTGACTTCAGTGCACATGAGAGCATAAAAATTAGAGATCCAGTTTTATGTAGTATGGCAAAAAAACAATGAACTGCAATGGTATTAGGGTGGTGAAAATTTTGATCATTGAGTTCACTCGAAGAAAGCCAGGTTTTCAGCATTCCATTCTGAATTATAGTATTGCCAGGCATGAGGATACTCTCCGGGTTGAAGATATTCGAGTATTTCAGAGTAAGGTGTGTAGAGGTTACAGAGGCAGTGAAAAATAAATAAAATATCTGTATAGGAAGGCTGACCACCAGGAACCAAGAGATTAAATACTGCTAGCTGAATAAGGGAGTTTAGGCAGCAGTTGCTGCTGAGATTATGAGATATTGAATCAAAAATATCCTTGGTTTCAATAAAGCCCAGGAGGGTAGAAGAATACTGGAAAGTTTGCGAAAGCCTTGAAATGGTAGAGTGCAAACTATAAGCAAGGAGAGATGTATTTTAACTTCTGAATGAAAATTGAACTAATTTTATTGGTGTTTATAGTTCAGAGGAAAGCAGGGCAACTAATGCCTTTATTAAAAATATTAAGCATTGAACAATATTAAAAGCTGTAAAAAATGGTAAAGCAACTGGTTCTGGTAGGATGAGGATGGAGCTTATGATAAATTGGTGTACAGAGGCAATTTTGCCCAAAGCTAAGTGTTTGTAATGATAAATAGGTTTGTAAAGAACTAGCTGCTTATTGATTCAGAGCTGACCATGTTTCTTTGGAGTGCCTCTGGGCCATGCTTAGAGATTCAGGCATAAGTCCTGGCCTTGTAAAGGGGACCAGGGCCTCGTATAAGAGAACAATATCTGCAGGGTTAAGGAGAGTAACTACTTTTCAGATTCCTTTCCTTCAACCAAGGATCATTGACTGGAGTGGTGAACCCTGCCTCCTCCACAAATTTTTGAAGTCTATCAAAGGCAAGGAGTGAGAATTTGACAGTGGACTTTTCTGAGAAAGGTTGTGAGATTCATAATTTGGACTACATTGGGGTCACTTTTTTTCACGGGTGACCAGTTTGTGTTTTTGAAGTGTTGAAAATATCTACAGGATTGGCCAGAGGTCTAATGCAGGAGTATGATGCTTGGGACTTGGAAATAAATTTTTAAAAATGGAGTATTTTGCGGTGCTTTAATTTGGGAGATCATTCAAAGGGTGCACTGGGGTTTGATGACTAATATAACAGGATAGTCAGTGAGTTCAAGTATCTAGATTCTGTTTTGAGTGAGGATTCCTCTTCAGAAGCAGATATTAGAAAGAAAGTGTAATTGGCCCATAAGATAAACAGAATGCTCCTCCCAGTGCTTTTCTCTATTAAAAGAAGAATATCCAGCTTTATGATCGAGAGGAAATTAGACATATGGTTTCAAGAGTCCATTCTAATCTGCAAGTTTTTGAGATGGAATTTGACGGGGATGTTTATGTATTATCAGATTGAATAAAGTCTGGAACAAGGAGGCTAGGTATTGGTAGTTCTGAAGGGAATTGACAAGAGGTGCTTGAGATAGTATGGGCATCATATGGATTTGGACGACACTTGCTTGCCAAACCACTTTCTGGATTAGAAGCTAACTGGAAGAATAGCCAGAGGACTACTCAGGAGGACATAGTTGGAGGAAATGGTAAAATAAATTACTGTCTGAAGTAAAAAATATCTGAAGAACACACCAACAATATTTGTTTGTTAATTTTTTGGGGGGAAGAAGTCTGAGAAGAACCGGCCTTCTGGTAGGCAGTTCTAGCTGAGGTAGGGAACTTATAGTAGGAAAGCTTTTGATAAGTAGACAAGATTTAATTTTTTTATTGAAATATTGACTATCATTTCTTTATTCCATAGAAAAAATATAAATTTTTAATTAATTATCTTATGTGAGTCCGTTGTCATTGGCTTTCTTCTGCTTTCCAAAGGCGAGCACTTTCAGCAGTGGTCTGCTATTCTCAGTCGGAACATAGTTTTGTCCACTTTCAAGGGCATTGTCTGATGCTCAACTGATTTTTTTCTGGAATGCCTCAGACTGTCGGTTTCCCTATCCCTATCCCAGTGAGCATATAAATTTTCTTTTAGTCGACTGTTGAGAACTAAGTTATTAGTTGATAGTTGATGAAGGCACTAATTATTGACTTTTTTTTGTCAAAAACTGAGTTAGCTTTAACAGAGATAGCTTAAGAGGTCTAGGATTTAATCAATTGACCTCATATGCGGGTCTCATAAATAAGCTCTCTGTGAGGAATTTACAATATTAACTTTTTTAAAAATTAAGTAACTAGGAAATCTGCTAGATTTATATAGCCCCTTAGGTACAGACTTTTTTTTCCATTTATAAAAGTACTATAAATTATTTTTTTTATAGGTGAAACACGTCTTTGCTGTGATCCCGACCAAATCTTGGATCTAGATAGTCACATGACTCACTCAAAGACAGTATTTGGAAGATGTCCCTCCTGTCATAAAAATTTAGCTAAAATGATATGTTATGCTACCTGTGATCCAGACATGGATAAATACCAACAGGTTACTGAAATGGGAATAAATGAAATTGATGGTAGAAGTGAGTATATTATACATAAGAAAACACTTTTTACATGAAAATGTAGGTAAAACAGTAATGAATTTTACCAGCTATTCTGGATTGCTTTGCTACTCAGCCAAGTAGATTAGTCTATTAGTCAATAAAGCATATTTTATTCCTCTAACTAGTCTTGGTGCTAAATTCAAACACTGCAACATTTCAGAATAATATTTTAAAAATTAAAATAGAAGAAAATTCAAGAAATTTACTAAAACAAGAAAAAGTAATGATCAATAATGGTTGTACTAAGTAGATATATTTTCTTTTGCAGAGTATGCTTCATCTGTTCTCATGTACTTTACCTCATACTTTATGGATGGGCTTTTTAAATCTTGTTCTCAAGTTACTTTACCATCATTGGGAAAATTAGCAATTGATGCTTCGTGTGGAATTTATACAGGTTCTCAATGTACAACAGACAGGTATGGAATGTGCTGATTCTTTTCGCATATTACTTAGTATTACTGACCAGAGGTGCACATTGTCATTAGAGTGACAATGTTAAACTAGTAATTCGGTTTCAAATATTTCTATTTAAAAATAACTCAAATTTATTGACGGTTCTCTGTTATTATTGACTTAAAAAATATATATATATAAAACATGCTGATTATTACTGCATTTCTAAGCATATACATTTAGACATTCTTAAAGAGAAAGCAAACCTGCCATCTTACAGAGAAAAGCCATTCCTAATGGAAGTCATTTTAATTCAATCAGAAAGGGATATGCATGTTGGATCTTGCCTCAGTACTGGATACAGAAATTTAACAGTTCATATGGGATACAATAATTGATAGTTTATCTATAATAATACATATAATTGGCAACAAAGCTCTTCTTCAAGAGCCTTTTCCAAAATCAATCTCAGTTTACAGAGTCTAAAAGAGCAAAATTCCAGTTATGGGTTCCAAGAAGTTCTTTTACATTTACAATTATACTATATCCTATAAAACATTTGTTCATTCAATAATTTTCTTAACATGTAGCCTGTCTGTTAACAGTCCATTGTTTTACTTTATCTTAGTATTGTCTATTCTGGGTGTTATAACATGCTCATTGATGTCTCTCAACTTAAAAAATCCTAAACTTTTATATAATATATTTTGGACAAGTGAAAAGGTCAATGTAATTAGTGTCTCAATTATTGACAAAAATATATTGAAACAGGATTTATCTCAAACCTGACATGATAATTTTCGATGTTGATGGATTTTTTCTTTCTATCTTTTTATTTTTAAATTACTTTTTTTTAATACTATTTTTAAAGTCAATCTCTAACTAGGTCTAGTCTTGAGAACCCTACCAAGGATTCTACCAAAATCCCAACCATGGCTAATACTCAGATTCTTCAGCACGCTGCTTTTATTTATTAAAAAAAAAAAAAAATTGAACTAGCAGAAAGAATTTTTTGGGAAATAAAAGCTGCCCAGTATCAAGAGTGTTTATAATACAGCGACTACTTTTAGAGATAGTCCCTACTTTCATGATCATAAGCACTTGCTTGCAAAGTAAAAAAGAAAGCAATAATACACTATATCAGAATGTGGTTTGATGCACTAATTAAAAATAGGCATTAAATTAATCTTACATAGCATTTGTAGTCTAAATGAATCTTAATCTATCAAGTGTGAAAAGGTAACACTTCGAAGCATTTGTAAAGATAATACAAAAATTTTAAAATCCTATGGATATTTTACAAACTAGGAACATGAAAGAGTAATTTTTTAATACCCGAGTCATCATTTCTGCAATGAAATGGTATTTCCTTTAAAAACTGTTATAATTTTTTAATTTTTTTTTAGCAATTAAAGGACAATTAATTAGAAATGAAGTATAATAGTGGTTAAATGTAAAATTTAGTAAAATATTAGAGATCAATCTTTCTGGGTTGAATACAATATTCTGCCTCTTTATTTCCTATAATGCTATAGATTCAGAGCTCTTCCCTTACACAGATAAATTTAAATAAATAATAGTATATTTTAAAAATTATTTGTTAAAATACAATAAATTATTTCAGATGGTTTGATTTTTTTGGTGACATAGAATTAAACCCAGAAGCTCCGATGAAGGTTGTTTTTAGAAGACAAGACAAACCCTTCTTGAGTTATACACCATTGAATGCTTCTATTCATGGTTGTAATGAAGCTCCTTCGGTGGGTTATATTTTTTATTTATATATTTTTAATTTAGTTTATAGTTATTTTAGTTGATTTTCAAAGCTATTCATGGTGNAAAAAAAAAGGAAATTATAATATTAATAATAAATGGTTGGTGGTTAGTTGGCTATTGAGTATTATGCTGGAGAAATTAATCAGGGTTTCAGCCAGGATTAGAAAAATAAAATACTCCAAAATTATTGGGTAATTATTTTACTATTGCCAACGTTTTGACTTAACTTGTAACTGTTGATAAGATTCATTGTTTTATTGTAATAAACTTATTTTATTTTATGACCAAAAGGTATACTTCATCTGGTATTAATTTTAAATAAAAAAGTTACTTAAGTGAGATGAAAGGAAAGTCAATTTGGTTCATTTTTCTGTGCTGGATTATATGATGAATCATTAGAAGTACTAGAATTAGAATCGAAAAGCCAGTGAAGAATTGAAATTTTAGGCCTTTATTAAGTTTAGGGAAATCTGCTTCAGATGAAATAAACAGTGACAGTTGGTTTTTCTGTGAGGCTGCCTGTTAATTGAAATACCTGTTCTTCTTGAATATCAGTTCTTGATAGATGTACAGTAATATTGATTTTTTGTTAGTTCAACCCTGTCTGCTTTTGTGAATTTGATAGCTGGAAATCTAAAAAAAAAATTAATATGTATCTTCTGTGAATGTTAGAAGTTAACTCTACGGTCCACATTTTTTTAAATTTTTCTTCAGGTTCATATTTCTTTGGTGAATAAATGATGAATAATTATGGATAAAATCTTAAAAACCACATTTATTTAAAGCTACTAATATCTTAGATCAATGGACTTCATTTTCAGTTAGTTTAATTGAACAACATTATTACAAAACCCTCCTCTCCTATAGAAAAGTTAAAAACTTTCATACACAGTAAATATTATTTGGTTTTATACAAGTAGTAAAGTATATAATCAGAAACTAGTCAATATAATCTTAACTAAAAAATTAATCAATCTAAGAAAATATGTATATTTTAACTAATAATTAATTTAACATCAAATTATTATTTGATACTATTTATATTAATTATTAGTATATTTTAAGTTAATTAATATCGAATTGATATTAATTTGTAGTAGATACATTTAGACCAAATTCATTAATTATCATCTATCTATTAGAAAAAAAGAAAAAGAAAAAGTGAACTTAAAGATGGTCTTGAAGATAACAAAAACTAGTCAGTAACGTAAAAAGAATAATTTGGTCTAGAAGGAATGCCAGAAGGAAATATTGTTTTGCCGCATGTTTGAGTAAATATCTGAGTCTTTGTCAAGGTTCCCATTGTTTTCTAGATGAAGATGAATCAAAAGTGCATTACACCAATTTACAACAAAAGAAATATATCCGGTTCTGTTTTACAGAGAATATAATGCATATTAATATTTTTTTACAGTTACTTTTTAATATTTAATAGTTTATTTTATTAATTTTACCCCTATGTCCATTTCAGAATGATTCTGCCCCATGCAGCTGTATTGACTGCTTGAAAAGTTGCCCTGTGTCTGTTAACTATCCAATTTCAGACTTAAAACTTATCATTCTGGGACTAGATGGAGTCGTCTTCATTATTATATGTGTATACATCATATTTATGACTGCATTTATTGTAGTAAAATGGATTTTTTATAGAAGAAAAGTTATAAACCTCAATAGTAAATTCATTATTATAGATAAAATTATATGAATTAATGTTTATTAATCTGAATTTAAAAATTTATATTTGATTTAATTTTAATTTTTAGAAACTAACAAATCTGAAAGAGTGGACAGAAAAGTATATTATAATATAATTGACAAATTTAAAAACAAAATGGAACTGAAATTGGAAAACATTTTTTTTTCTATAGGGAAAGGTAAGAACATGATATTTATTGAAATAAAAAACTATTAGCATTGCCATTTTCATATTTGATAGTATATAATTGAAAATATATGAATTACTAAAAATTACAAAATAATTTACTGTTATAAAATTATAGAAAGAAAATTTAAAAAATCATTGATACGTGTGAATAAATGGAAAGTGAAACAGCAGAAGATATAAAATATTGATGAAGTTTTATTGAAATAGGTGTTAGCATAAATACAAATAAATGTGTTTACCGGGGTATTTTTTTTTAGAAAATAAACTATTGTAATCAACCTGAAAACTCCAAACCATAACCCCCCTTAAATAAAAAATAGATATTATACGTTTCATAAGTAAAATCCAAAAATTAAATAAAAAAGTTTGTCTTTCATACACTATTTATGACATTTCTTAGAAATGGCTGAATTGGATTTGATTATTTAGGTTTTAGGTTATCTGTTCCTCCGATACATCAACTTTTAGGGGGTTAAACTAAGGGTTAAAAATTGAAAATTGCTCTAATAGCAAAACAGTCACAGTTTACTGACATTAGTGTCATATAGATATACGTATTGAGCTTTACACTGTTTTGTTCAAGAAAACTAAGAAGTTTTATTCATATCTCTAATGGATGTTCAATTCATATATGATTTTTGTTCGAATCTAAGGGGTTCTAAGCAAATTTAATAGCTGTGTCTTAGTTTTCAATTAGTGCTTACCTTTTTTAATAAAATTAGAACTGATTTTGATGAAATTTATGTAACATAAAACTCAAGCCAAAAAGTTGAAAAAAAAAACTTATTGTTTTACAAATATATTTATATTTAAATTCATTTTAATGAATTCTAAATATTTTCTCCATAATGTTATCAATAACTAACTTACATCCTCTAGTTAATTGTAAATATTTATTATTTTCTAACACATATTATATAAAATAATTTATTTTTTGGTTCTAGGTGTTGCTGGACATCCAACTTTAGTTTTGGCTCTATGTAGTTGGGCTATAGGTGTTTGTTCCTTTGGATTTCAGTATCTAAATATTACTTCTGACCCAATTGAAATATGGTCTGCCGCTGATTCTAGAGCTAGAGTTGAAAAGGATTATTTTGACTCAAAATTTGCACCATTTTATCGAATTCAACAGATCTTTGTACAGGCTGTAGATTTACCTAGGGTATGACTGATTTCATTTATACTTTAAACTACACTGTTATTAAGGTCAGTCTTAGGATAAATTTTATATACTTGTTTGGATAATTTGTCACAAATGTTCTTCTATTTACCAGAGACTAAATGTACTCTCTAAAAGCTTATGGATTTGTGTGTGTGTGGGCACACAAACTTCCCACAAATGTTACTAAAATGATTTATAATAAAATAAATAATGGACTTTTTCCTTAGGCCACATACACCTGAGTCAACGGGGAAGATGGCCGGAGATAGAACACAATGAGAGAGTACTGGATTTATGGATTATGGTTTCCATACGATAATCCATAAATCCAGTACAAATGAAAGTTGAAATGAAAGTGTGAGTGAAAGTTTAGGTATTGAGTCTTAGCAAGGGGAGCAATAAAAGGGGTATCAAGCTCTGTATGTATAGTTAGTTTAGATAAATAGAGGTGTCATGGACTATTTTTTTTTTTTTTTTTGTAGGCTCTTGAATTGTAGGTGTAGGATTCATTAGATATGGGAGTGTTTAGCCTAAGACTTCCATGCTGTAAGTCCAAGTTCGTTTCAGTATAGTTGTATATAAAAATTGTTTGTTTGAGAGGGATAATTTTGAACATTAGTCTGTGAGTCTCAACAAAAATCTGTGATGGCTATTGGTTCCTCCTCTCTTCACCATAATATGGGGATCCCAAGGGAGGTTTTTATAAAAGACGGAAGCAAGGTAAGTAGTTTTGATTTTCAGAGGGCTAGGGTGTAAAAGGAGTTCCATGGAAGTATAGAATGAGCGACAAAGTATAAATGTGATGTGGGCTTGATTTTTCAGGATTCACTTTAAATTTCCACTTGGATAGCCAGGGTTTTAGGAATTGGAGGTGTTTTTGGAGGGATTAGAAAGAAAGGATGAGGTTTGATCAAAATGAGAGTTTGTTGACCGTAGATATTATTCTAAGATGATTTTAGTTGGGGTTCGACCGAACCCCAACTAAAATCATCTTAGGATGTGGTTTGAATTTGTGAAAAAAATAACTGTATGATAAGCAAAACTTAATTGCTGAAGACACTTATTACATTTACTGTTGAAGTACATAATATGTTATATATATTATACATTATTTTAATATAAA
>KZ807368.1:30535-79564 GCA_000696205.2 Oncopeltus fasciatus | reverse complement strand
TATATATATAATAAAAAGTTAAGAATGCCTAATGAGTGAAAGAGCAGTCACATAAAGTTGAATGGTTTAGGTCAGAAAGTAAAGTGCAGTTCATTTAATTGTGCCTTATAACCTGTAGATCAGTATTCAAATATATTTTCTTCTATATTTTCTCTATATCCATCCTCTACAATGGAATTCATTTCTGTGACTGCAACCTCTTTATTATTAAAAAAAAATATTTATTTATTACTTTCTATTTTAAATAAAATCATTTTGGAATTTGATGTAAATATAAAATAAACATATACACAGACAAAAAAAATTGAAGATCACTGTACAGAAAGGAAGGGCCCATTGGGGTTCTGCACCAAATGTACATATCTGTCATGGTAAAGCTTTGTAGAGAGTCAGTTTGTTTTTTTAATTGTGAGTTGTGAACTTTTGTTTATATGTCTGTATAATAATTCAGCATCTGTTGAGTTCTTGTCTTTTCAGTTTATTACATTTCCCCCAAGTAAGTCCTATGAGTCAAGATGGAAGGGACAGAATCAGATAGAGGTATGGGAATGCTATTAAGCATAATAATATGGAATATGGGAAGACTCTTTACATAGTTTGAAATTAAATTATACATATTTGCACTCATTTATTTTGATTTTCCTCCTAATTTTTTTATTGGTGTTTTATTTTGTCATAATGAAAAAATCATATATCAGCTCATCAACTATTAAGGTTCAGTCAGGATGGATTGAAGAAAAAGAAAGTCTTGTTTAAAATATTAATAACAATTTAGTCCTTGTGAGAAGAGAAAAGTTGCTTCTTCAGCCTTGGAATTTGGATCTTGTAAGAACTAAAAATTAAAATGCAAACCAGCTTTTATTTTTGCCAACGTTTCGGCAACATTTTTTTCAAAAATGTTAGAAGAGGAGGTGGCAGTTATTAAAAGATGTATTTATTGTACCTGTAGGTGAGAATATAATTAATTCAATAGCATTAATCTTGTTATTCCTTTTTACAAATGTTATTTTTTAAAAATCCCCTCCAGATCGAACCTTGATTATTGATGCCCTGATTCACCACACAGACAATCTATTTATTTTTTATTTATACAGACAATATATAGTTAACAAATTTTGACTAATCTGTTGCTACTTGACTAGCTTGCCTTCTTTTAGAATTTAGTTTTGGATGATAATTTTCATTTCTTCCGATTTACTTCAATTTCTTGCAAATATTGGACATGCTGTGTTTTGTGATGTTTCCTCTATCTCCTGACTATTTTTCTGAATAATGAATGTCCTTCTTCTGGCACTTCATTACATTAATGAATCCAAGCAGTTTTCATTGACTTAACTTTAAAAGGTTTATGTGGCGGCGTTTTCGCTGGTTCGAAATTAGTAAATAATAATAAATAGTTAATATTGAAAATAAAAGAAAAAGAAAGAAAAATATAATGTAAGAGGTAGCAACTTACAAGGTAGCTTCAGCAGGTAGTTCGATCCTCTCACTCATCTGCAGTTTTTCCTCCAAAGCGGCCCTGAAATTAAAGGTCTCTAACTCGGCCAAGAGAAAAACCCAAAAATTCAGGTCACTTACCTTCTGGGAATGCGTGGCAGCCGTGAGTGAACGAAGAGAAGTGGACTGTATTATGAATTGGAGGCGCATAAGGCGGCACGAAATACTAAGCCTTTTATACTTTAAAACACTTTGTATTTACTGGAAGCAGAGTGGTTTCTGGAAACTGGAAGCAGAGTTCTCCAATGAGAGCTGGCAGCAGAGTGTCTCCTGTGAGAGCTGGAAGCAGAGTGAGAAAGAGGTAGGGGGACACTGCATTTAGGCGATAAGGGTGGCGAGTTCAGGTGAGTCAGCCCTGTGCCGAGATTAGGGCGCTCGGGACTGATAAATGGAGGATTACGGCGCGAACAGTTTATTTATTTAAAACTTCTTCTCTAGTCCATAATAATTGTATTTCATCAGTCAACCACTTTTTTATGCTATTGTTTTATGAGTTACTCTTGAGTTACCTGCATTTTTTCAAAGGAGAAAATTGGGTATTCCGAAGGTCTTCTTAAGTTTCTTGAACCAAAATCTATTCTTGGTAACTAGAGGATTTTGTTCTGAACCAATGTTAACCATAAAGGCGATATTAAATGTATACATGCAGGTTGAGCACTTCAAGCACCCCCCAAACACTCAGTATCCTAACTTAGCTGTCTTAAGACCCACACTACCTGCACTAGCTTGTAAGATAAAATTAGCTATTATTCGTAATTATGTAAAATTTAATAAAATAACAACTGCTCCTTTGTGTTGGGTTTTATATTAAGTGTTTTCCCAACATTTGCTTGTTCCAAACATTTCATAGCCTATATTAAGTGGTCCTAGACAGTTATTTTTTAAGTTTTGATTTATTTTTAAGAATTCTTAGCAACCCACCTTACTATGAGAGTATTTTGTATTTATTAATGTGTCTTTCTTGTATATGTTGATCATGTTGGTTATTGTGTAATAAAGAAAGCTTTTGCGACACTGTCAGTAGTGTGTATGTACTACTTTGAGGACGTATGTTCATGTTCACTGTGCTCAATAAACATGATTAAACTTTATGAGTGTTATTTTTTTGCCCTTTGGAATGGCTTATACGACTTAGATTGATGCTATCATTCCTTATACCTTTTTTCTTTATAATAAAATTGTATTTATTTGAATTTATTCTTGTTCTAAATTATTATTGACCAGTGGCCCATAAAAATACATTCCACAGTAAGATTTAATCCTTTTGAATAGCACTAAAATCAGTTTCAGTGTGATTAATCTGGGTTTCAGCAACAACTGAAGCTTTTCTTCCTAAACTTCTTTTCTTCTGTAAATATGTAGCATTCATTGAATATTAATTTCCCCAAAAGAGGCTTTAAAAATAAAAAATAAAATAAGTTGTTTGTAAGAGAACATTGCCCAAGATTACAAAATGCAACCCTACCACAATTAGCCTGCTAAATACATTCATAAAAATTTTATATTACTTCAATGCTAATAAAAAATAATTATGTATTCAAATTTTCAGCACCTATATCAAAACACCAGCAGCTTCATGGCTAGATGATTACTATGATTGGACAACTATTGATGTTTGTTGTAAAATATATCCTAATGGAACATTTTGTCAGCACTCAAGTAAGTTTTTATTCTTAGACTAGTAAAATATTAAGCTCAAATTATTCATAAAGTCTGCCTCTCAGGAGGTGTGGAATTAAAGCAGATTTTGCAAATTGTCTATTAAGAGTATTATAAATGAAAAGTAATATCTACAATCTTCATAATGGTTATTAACCTTAAAAACCAATATAATTAATATATTTTGTTCTCATAAAACAGTTTTAACAAATTTTACTTGCATATTTAACAGTATAATGAATTTTTATTCATCAAGCAATATGTTGAGATATCAACTTTTGAAGCAATCCCCAGGAGCAGTAATACTGAACATCCCTTGATTTTATGAGGGGAAAAAATAAGTAAAACCTGCATAAAACCTGCATAATAATCTTATTCAATTTTTAATAAATAAATATCTATTATGTTCCATACATTTTTTTTAAACCCGAATAACTATAAAGATATAATGATGATCCATATCGTCCTTCTTTTAACCGACCCTCTTTTTCTACTGCCGATTTCAACTAAAAATAAATTCTTTCGTGAGTTTGCAATTAAAAACCTAAATATAAAATTTTGTTTCTTTATTATAAAAATATGAAGGCCAGTCCAACATTCAAAATTATATTCTTAAACAGCTTTCTTAAAATAGGCTATTTTGATAAATGTTATTGAAAAAAATTACATTTTACAGTTATTATTTGAGTAGCCAATAATTTTTAGTTTACTTTTAATATCTTGTTTCTCATAACGTGTGCCAAACAAATTTCCACAAATAAGAGCAAAGGTGATTTCTCCTTGTCTCATATTCAATTTTATTCCTTCTCTTTATGCTGGTCCAAATTGACTCAATTCTCTCAGTCTGGGCTCTAGTTATGGGGCCTACAAATGTTACGCCATGATTACCAGGGTAGTGCTTGCATCATTTAGTTGGAAGCTTTTTGAGTCCATTGTATGACTTTCATAAGTCAGAAGGTATTATTATACCTAACCGAATGGATTATCTAATTCACACTGTAAGCGTCACTGCGGTCCTGTCCCACACTGCATTTAGAAACACCTTTCTTGTTTATCTGCAAACATCTCCTAAAACCCTTTGATTTGGATACACCATTTCATCTTGATATTTTCTTTTTGATAAACAGCTCTCATTTATCTCTACAGGAAGTCTCTCACAGCCTATTATCATAGGTTTTTTTAGGATGCCACTATCACTCCTCTCTTAATAAATTCTTCCAGTTCATTATATTTTAACATGAAATTTGCAATTCTTTCCGACACAATTTAGTTGTGGTTTAGCCTTTGGCCCTTTCATGAATTAACAAAATACTTTTTGTCACTACTAATCTGTATTGTATCTGTCAATGCTAAATTGACATAGCCTCCAACCACTCTACGGCATTATCTATTACATTGATATTTTGGAGCACTTTTTTTTCTTTTTTTTTTTTAAATATACCTTTATCAATTGTCCTCTTCTGCATTTCATTTCTTTGTGTAATATCTCATATTTTTGAAGTGCCTTAAATGTTTTTTCTTCCAATTTAAGAACACTATTGAGTTGTATTAAATTCATTATTAATGGGTATACTTTTGGAATTAATAATTATTTAACAACTCCTAGGAGGTAATATATAGATTGTACGGGATAATAATAACTGTTATCACAACAGGTAATCATATTATGGTATGAAGTAAAAAATATCCCAATTACAATTGGTTATTGATAATAATTAATTTGTATTTAGGTAATGATGAGGAATGCATTTCTTGTCCAGTAAAAAAAAATGCAGACGGAATGAGACCAATTACTGATGACTTTGGAAAATATTTACCAAATTTCTTATTAGATATCCCTGATACTGCTTGTCCAAAAGCTGGTCATTCTGTTTATGGACAGGTAAGTTAATTAGAATATATTCTTAATAAGAATTACTCTTCAGACATGTTCTTGCTAAATATTTGGTAAAGTCTGTAATAAGTAAATTGTATTGTTTTATAAGACTTACTGTCTTATATTAAATATGAAAGGTTTTATTCATGTATTTTAATTCTCTTGTGAAGCAATGAGTAACAAAATTTTCAAGCTAGGAATATTTTTGTGTGTTTAAAAAAAAAAAAAGTGTTAGCCTCCATTTCAACCTCTTTGTAGGGTCATGAAAGGGCTATCTACATGTTGTATATATCCATCCCATTATAAACATCCATGGCTCAGGACAAGCTTTTTTTTTATCGATAAAAGCTTGCCCAGAGAGATATTTAAACTCGCATTACCAGAATTTCGAGATTCGAATGGATCCCCTGAGTTACTCTGGCGTCTCTTGGGTGTTTCTCAGCAAGTACATCACAAGACTTATAGTTATTTGTAATAATTGTTTCTACTCTGGGCTATTTTAAAAACCATTGAATATGCAATAAAATCAAATAGTTCACATATGTGTTAACTAGAGATGAATGAAACAAGTATTTTTCTATATTAGCCAATAAAAAAATTTTTGTGTGCTAATTTTCGATTACACTGAACAACAAAGTTTTTGTTTCGGGGTTGAAATTAGCTGATTTTAATGTATTTCCACGTGTTAAAACCGAAAATGACCATAAAAATTATATATTAGCTCTAATAATAATAACAAGCGGGCAATGGCTTTTGCAGGACCTATGGTTTGGCGTGAGCCTACCAATCATACAGACGACTGTTATTTCTGCTTAACTCCTCCCATTAAGCAAGTTTTATCTATGAAGAAAAGAGGAACGGTGAAATACCCTAATCTCCCATCTGCTCTTCGGCCTGTACCACACTCAGACAATTTGCCAGTCCCTTCTCCACCCCAAAACTATGAAATTTTAGAGGAAAGTGATGAAGTCTGTTTACAAGAAGCAACCCATCCTTCTACATCCTATGACCCTGATTTTGATGTAAGCGATAGGTCTAGTGATCCGCACAGAATTAGTCAAGCAGAGTTGAGTGACCTTATAAGAGATCTTGGCTTGTCTAAGGAAAAGGCTGAGCTGTTAGGGTCAAGACTACAACAGTGGAATCTTCTAAAACATGATGTGAAAATATCTCAGTACAGACAGCGTCAAAAAGATTTGCTTCCTTTTTTTGAGAAAAAAGAAAACCTCGTAGTTTGTTCTGATGTTAATGGTTTGATGGACTGCTTGAATTTGGGTCACACTCCATCTGAATGGAGACTGTTTATAGACTCTTCAAAACTAAGCTTAAAAGCTGTACTTCTGCATAATGGAAATCAGCTACCTTCTATTCCTATAGGTCATGCAGTTCACATGAAGGAAACGTATATAAATATGAAAACACTTCTCCAATCAATCAAATATGAACAACACAAGTGGCAAATCTGTGGTGATCTGAAAGTCATTGCTATACTCCTAGGAATGCAATTAGGGTTCACCAAGTACTGTTGTTTTTTGTGTCTGTGGGACAGTCGGGATAGAAAATCTCACTATAAAAAAGTGAACTGGCCTACACGAGACCTAAACGCTAATGAGAAAAATGTAGTTTACGAGCCTCTTGTAGATCCTAAGGATGTTCTCCTTCCCCCATTACATATTAAGTTGGGACTAATGAAAAACTTTGTGAAGGCGATGGACCAGGAAGGACAAGCTTTTAAGTACTTGAGAGCAAAGTTTCCCAGGTTGAGTGATGCTAAAGTCAAGGAAGGCATCTTTATTGGGCCTCAAATACGTGAAATCGTAAATGATCCTGCTTTTGACATGATTTTAACAGGAAATGAAAAAAGAGCCTGGGAAGCCTTTAAGGGAGTTGTACATGGGTTTTTAGGTAACAAAAGAGATGATAACTTCACAGCATTGGTTAAAGAGCTTCTTCAAGCTTACCACCAACTTGGATGCAACATGTCCTTAAAAATTCATTTTCTTCACTCTCATCTTAATTTCTTCCCACAAAACTGTGGAGCTGTGAGTGACGAACATGGAGAAAGATTCCATCAAGACATTGCCTTAATAGAACAGAGATATCAGGGCCGTTGGAATGAAGCAATGCTTGCAGACTACTGCTGGTCTGTGTGTAGGGATGCTCCAGAAGTGTTTTATAAAAGACAAGCTAAACGACAGCGATCTTACAATACATCGGATTGACTTAATTGAAATTTGGTGGTACAAACCTCTTTTATTTGTCAAAACACTAAGAATAATGTTTTTTTTAATCAATTTTGTACTTAAAATATTCTAAAAGAAACATAACAATATTGTTTTTTGTACTTTCACTTTTCACGTATAGTATAACTACTCTTTAAGATTAAGTGCTGTATATCTCAAAAACCAGAGCTAATAAAAATTTTTCAATGTTATTTTTGTTTTAATCACCCCAAAATTAGTAGAAATAGACTAATTTAGTGTAGGTAACATTCAAAAAATATTTTTTTATTGTGCAGTGTTATTGGTATTTTATTATAATAACATGTAGGGTCTTGAGATCCTTAAAAATAACAAGGTTAGTCTGGGTGATTTCTGCTAGTCTAACTTCAATTTTATAAATATTCCTCCTCTTTGTGCTGGCCCAATTCAATTCTCTGGTTCTGGGCTCCACTAATGAGGTCTACAAAGTTTTCGCTTTGTTTAACAGGGAAGTGCTTGTACTGCTTACCTGGAAGGTACTTTAGTCTAATGTACGACCTCCATAAGTCATAAAATATTGCCTTACCTGAGCTTTGGATAAAAATGAACAATTTTTGATACAGCCATTTCTAAATTCAAATTTCTTGGTGTAAAATGTTTTTATTTCTAAAATCGTTGATGTTTAGGCCTGTCAGCAAAAATAAATAATTTTTAGAACGTTAATTTCTTTATATGAAATGAAACAGGTAAATTGTGAAAATATGACATTGGCGTTGCAGGTAAATTGTTTTCATTAAATTAAAATTATTTTGGGTCCTATGAGGAAAAAGACTTTTCACAAGTACAATTTTCTTCATAAAGTCAATCAATTCCTCCATTAATTATTTGATTGAGTTGAAAATATGTAATGTAATTATATAAAATAATTATCTCAATTCTCCTTGTGCCTACACTACACTGTTTCCTTTGTTTTAAGTGTAATAGCAGTCGGTTAAGCCTTTAACAATAAAGACTGTTGTTATAAAAGTGTTTTTAAGTAAGTGGAATTAAAAACCTCATTTCCAATAGATTCTCTTCCCAATTAAATTTGATATGGTTAGAACTCCAGTGATATTCTTATATATTCATGGAATTACATTTTCTAGGGTTAAGAGTTATTTCATCGATCACAAGGGCAAAAATACTGGTTGCTTCCGGTCAATGAACTCCTCAATTGCACAGCTCCCTTTCATTAATTTATTTTATAGGTGTGTTGAAAGTGTTGTGCTATAAAAATTGATGTGTAGAGAACTAAATGAACTTAATTAGTGTGCGAAATTTGACTGATATATGTAACCATCATCATCTATTATTCATATTATTTATTGTGAGTAAATTTATTACTCAAAATACCTTTCAAGCTCTTCAAGACCTGACAACAGAAGAGATGGAATTCGAAACAACCATCCCTCATTTTGTTCAACCTCCGCCTATTTTCACGTGCAACCTCAAGGACTTCAGGTCGATGTGTTTCCAAGAGAGAAAGAGTGGAGCCTAGTCACTATACTTCTGTTAACAATCATCAAGAAAAAAATTGTGGCATAGAGCACTAAAACAATTAGACAAATTATCCACTATCTGAAAGAAACTAACATGCAACATGAATTATCAGCTCAAAGAATTGAGGGCTATGTGAGTTGTGATTTGAAACCTTCATCGCACTCCATGTTACCAAATTTTATTTTGGAGGAGTTGACAATCTGGGATTAAGAGTAAGGAATACCAAAAATGTGTTCTTGAGTCGACCCAAGAAAGAAGAGAACTCTACCTCAAAAACTCCCCTCCAGTGTTCTTCGTGTAGTTTAAACCTACACCAAATATGCAGGTTTACAAGTTCAATTCACTGTTCCACTGTGCGGTAAGAGTCGAGAAACCTTTCCCTCATCATGATATAGTACAGCATCACAAATGTCAGTTATATGGACAAACTATTACCTACTGTAAATACTCCCCATTCAGTACCAAATGTGGAGGTGCTAAAATTAGTGTCCACTGCCAAAAATCCTGAATACCCTCATCATTTGTGCAATATGGTAGCAGAATTTCCCTGCCAACTACAAAGGCTACCAAGTCTTCAAAGAATTAAAATAGCATTTTACAATTAACAATTCACCATAGATGGAACTTTTAGTCATTCCATCTTCCACTTCACAAGTGATTCCACACCTTACTTCATTCCTTATTCTCAGATTTCTGGTCACTAATTTTTCCACTCCATTTCAACCACTTAGGTCACCAAAGTGACTTCCCAACTTTTTTACACCATATTCACCATTTCAAGATGTCATTTTCTATCCTTCTTTGGAATCCTTAAGGCATTTGGACATGTACTGACTGGCTCAAACAGGTAGGTTGATGACAAAGACATAGAATTACTGGCACCAACATGACTAACAATGTAAACTGTGCAACAATATAAACATTCTGGGCTTCTACACTTACAGGACTAACCCTCCAGACAAACGAGCTCATGCTGTAACTTTTCATCCTCAAATCTCCTATTTTACCCAACTCCCTCAGATTCCCTTCAGTCAACTATAATTTCTATCACTACATCCACTTCTGCTATTACTCTTTATGCAGTTTACTATTTCCCAATACACCAGTTAGCACTCTTCAATTTTTAATGTTCCTCAAAGACCAGTGGTGGAGACAATGCGAAACACTTGTCTACAAGTTACAGAATAAACCCATCTACGGGTTAGAGAATAACCAACTCTCTTGGCCAAGCTCTATACAATACTGTTACAGCCCAAAACCTCACCACAATTGTCCATCTCCTCCCACCTATCGCCTGATATTCTAGACTTCTTTATATTCAAAAACTTACTCCTCTACCAAGAGGGAGCTGGAATTCTGCTAAGTAGTGTGTTTGGCCCTATCAAATTAATCATATTACCCTGCTGACCTCAATACCCACCCAAGTACACTCCTAGCTCAATTTGCAGATTTCCATTCACTGACTTCCCCAGTTTTTATGATTGTATTAGTCATTAACTCTTATCTAAGTACATCTTTAACTCCTGATAGATTTTAAAGTAAAATTACGGATCCTAAAGGTATATGAAATTTGACGTATATAAAATAAATGTAAATAATAAAATAAAATAAAATTTAAATTTATTATTTATATTTAGTGGACCATTTTATTTTTAATAATTTTCAAGTTGTGCTATGTATAAATGATTTGATCAAGATATTTCCAATAAAATTTACCCAATAGAAATCTGATAAAATGCCAAAAAAATATATTGAAATCTAAGTACAGTTGAGGTTAGATTTCATCATCTTCTTCAATCATTCCCAAATTTTTTCAATTAAAAGCAATGAAGTAATGTATCATATCTCCAATCTTTTATACCTGCTATATTTTAGTAACTTTTTTGTGGCTCATCATCTAATTAATAATAAATTTTAATCTACTTGAAAGATTGTTTAAGCTTTTTAATTGGGGAGTTCAAATGAAATAATAAAAAAAATTTTGAATACTTGTTGAATTAAATTTTTTTGTAATATAATTTTATTGCGACCAATCTGGACTTATGGCTGGGATGCAGCCAAGCTTTCCAATAGCCAAAGAATCCAATTCTTTCAATCCAAAATCCTTAGAGCAATCACAAATGCTCCCCATTATGAATCTAACTCTGCCATTCACCATGACTTCAATATGCCTTAATTCCAAGACCTCATTTTCAACTGCTTTTCCCTTTTCCACGGTCAACTGCCATACCACTCAAATCTCTTTATACAGGCCCCGTCCTCCAATTGTAATCCCTACAATCCTTCCCCTAGACTCAAAGGAAGATGGCCTCAGAGCCTTTTGGTAAACTTGCCAAAACATTATTTAACTCTTAATTAGTCTCTTCATGAACAGCAAGGTTGAGGAATTTTTTCACTGGAAAAATAAAACTGATTCACTGGGATACCTTCATTGTTTCATTAATTTGATCTTCTGGTATCATAGATCATTCCATAAACTCACAGTATATTATAAAGGGATAATCAATGTTATTTTAACTTTTAGGGTGTTAATTATAAAATGGATTCTAGAGGTAATGCAATTGTTATGGATTCCTATTTTTCAACATTCCACACAACTTTGGTAACTTCAAAAGATTTTTACTCTGCTCTAAGAATGGCACGTTACATTGCAGCTAATATAACGAAAACATTGAATAGGAAAAGGGATGGTAATCAGTTAGAAGTATTTCCATACAGGTCAGTATTTTATGGTAATAATAACAACACAAATAATTGTTTTAAAAACTTAAATAATAATGGAGTTTTTTTTTTTTTTTTTTTTTTTTTTTTTTTTTTTTTTACCATAGATATTATTATTAGATGTTTTTTTGGGGGTTTCGAGGTAGATTCACAAAATACAAATTTTAAAAATGTGCATTTTTAAAATTATCTGCAAATGTTTCGGCTTGTAAGCCATCATCAGGGCTGTTGAAACATAATGTTATTAGAATAAAACTAAAAACTAAAAATTAAATGATTTACAATATTATAATATAGAATTACCATAACTAAATTTAATGTGATATCAAAAGTATGAATGTAGTAAACTATGTAAAAAAATTCAAAATACAAAAAACAAACTACTAAAAAAATAATTAACTACACTTACCTACCATGAAGGCAAGAGAGAACATCGTGACCCTAAGATCACATTTCATGACTGAGAGGAAAGGTTTTGAAATTTTTGAGAAATTTTTTTGAGATGGACACCATCGGTGGTAGAAGGGTGGGGTACCCCACACGGTAAGAACAAAGGGAGAGTACCCTGCTTCAAAAGGGCCATTAAAAAACAAAACAAAGTAGGGCATTATTGCGGATAAGTAACTTTTGGAACTAGGAAAAATGTTTGACAAGCTTATTTTGAATGAGGGCTAATGGTTTTTCAGAATGTTGAAAATGTTTGAATAAGTTGAAGAAATTTGTTCTATGTCAGTTCATTAACATTAAGAAAGGTAATGTTCTCGAAGTGAAATGTGTGTTTTTCATGAAAAACATGTTTAGTTAGGGCAGTTTTTATTAGTTTTTTCTTTATGTCATTTTTATGATTGTAATTGTACAGGAAACAGGGTTTTTCATTCTTAGATGATTTTAGTTGGGGTTTGGTCAAGGTAGATCCAAAAAACACAAATTTAAAAAATGTATTTTTAATAAAGGATTATCTGCCGTTTCGGCTTACGTTGCAAGCCATCTTCAGGGCTGTAGAAATACAATGTCATGAGAAAGCAATCATAATTGAAATTAATATAATAGAGAATTGCAATAATATAATGTGATATCAAGAGTATGAATGTAGAAAGCTATGTAAGAGAATTTAAAACGGTTTTGAAAAAACAATTTGAATACAAAAAACAATTAAAAAAAAAACAACAACAAAAACATGCAAACAACAACTTATTGACAAAGAAAATATTGAATAACATTAAAGTAGTAATTTTCCACACCTACCTATCATGAAGATGAGAGAGGACGTCCTGTCCCTAAGTTCACATTTCCATGACTGAAGTATATAAATTTTCCTTTTACACCCGTGAGAGGTAGAAAAGTGAGGGAAGGAGGTAAGAGGCAGAAGGTACAAAGGGAAAGCGGCCTGTTGCTCCTGTCGTTCATTTTCCACCAACAACAAATTAAAATTAGGGAAGGGGCATGGCAAAATCATTTGATTTTTAATTTTTATTTTTATTCTTTAACGTTGTATTTTAACAGCCCTGAAGATGGCTTACAATGTAACCCAAAACATTGGCAGAAATTTAAAAAATACTAATTTTTTAAAATTTGTATTTTTTGGATCTACCTTGACCGAACCCCAACAAAAACATTTAATCTTTAATAATAATATGTTTAAGGCAGTAATTATGTAAAGCTTTGTTGAAAAACCTGAAATTCTTGGACCACTGAGTCCTATTAGTGAGTACCTCTTGAAAGAAGCATTAGTTATATAACTAAGATATTGTTCCAGAATTCTGGGCTGAACCAACATTTGACTCTACATAAATCCATCAACCTACCATTTTAAAAGGGTAGATAGGTTATTAGGGTAACTTTTATCTCCTTTCGATTGCATTTTGCTTAGAAAGCATTTTGGTAAGTTTCTAGTATATACAGTAATATGAATTTAAAATAAAGTACCAACTATTAGTTTATTTAGATTAAAAAAAAAAAATATTCATTCCTTTTTACTCTAAAGCAATGTAGTTAGTTATCCCTCTAGATAGAGTTAGATGCCAGGCAGCTGTGGGATTACATAAGCCAAGCAATCAAGATTTTATGCTGAAATCAGTTAATTTAGATCTAAAGTCTGGAAAATTTTGTAGTTAATGAGTTGATTTTGCAAAGTTTTTTTTTCTGACCATCAATCCTGGTTTTACGATGATTTCTATAAGAAAAGGTAATAGATAATTATTATTTTAAGAAATAATGATTTTTAATCAAATGTCAGTTTCTGTTAAATTTTTTTTGTTTACCTGATTCTTACAACCTCTGTTAACCTAAGTTTTATTTGAATGAAAAATAAAAAGTTAAACTTCTTCTAAATAGGTGTAAGTCTTGCCTTTTTTGACTTATCATTATTTTTTAACTATTTTTTTTTCAGTATATTCTACCCTTTTTATGAACAATATCTAACAATATGGGAAACAATGATAACTAGCCTTTGCTATTCTTTTGCTGCCATTTTTGTTGTCACATTTCTTTTTACAAGTTTTGATTTGGTTTCATCAATGATAGTTTTAATCATGGTTATCATGATAGTAGTGGACTTGGCAGCACTCATGTATCTTTGGGACATTAATCTCAATGCTATAACTTTAGTAAATTTGGTTGTGGTAAGCATATTTTTACCTGATATTCTAAATAATATATGTGGAATTAAAATTTTCTAAATTATATATTTTTTGGTAGGCTGCTGGTATATCTGTTGAGTTTTCAAGCCACATTGTTCACTCCTTTAGATTTTCACATAAAAAAACTAGGAAACAGAGAGCTAAAGAAGCCCTTGTGAAAACAGGATCATCGGTGAGATTATTAGATATATCCTTATAAATATTGTTTTATTTTAATAACTATACTGTTACTAATTTATTAGGAACAATGAATACATATGCATTCATTACTTGGGCCTACAATAAAAAAAAAGTGCCTTTTTATTTTGGAACTGATTTTAGCTGCTTTAGCAGCTGAAGCACAAAATGATTTAACAAAACGAGGTTTTGTACCCAATATTTTTTTAAATCAGCTCTGCTTTTTGAAGTGTTTCACTGAATACCCCAGTGTGGTAGTCACTAGGATTCTCCAGAATGAATATGCCATCCTTCTTTTCATCATGCTCGTCTGTCTAAGGGTCATGCTCACCTATCCCTTGCTATCTCCATTATTTGATAGTTTCATACAAATTTGAAGTAAGTAGTTTGAGTTTTAGCTGTGCAAGATAGGTTGAATTTTCTAAATCAAGTTTAAAAAGAAGAAGTGTAAATCACCTTGATTGATTTTGCTTCATTCTTATTGAGAACACACATTTAAATATATTTTAAAGACTGATAGAGATCTTTTAATTAGAGCTTATTGTTTATGGGTTATGGAGTGTTATTACTAACACTAATGACCCCAGAAAAATTAAATGTAATATTTATTAAGTAATTATTGTAATTAAACAATAAAACTACTGGCTTGATAAATTAACAACAAGCAAACAATAATTGACAAAATTATCCTCAACATTTTAGCTCTTAAGTTCTTCTGTAATTTGACATTACTTATATTTTAATAAGTACTGCCCAATTACAGAAGAACTTAAGAATTATAAAATACTTTAAACACTTGTTAATGTTTTAAGAAAGAAAGAAAGAAAATAAACTTTATTCTGGGGCTAACAGAGTCCCCTTAAATAACTTTAGGTGAATTTTACAAAAGGCCTTATCCGGCTAAAAAATATATATTAGTATAAATAAATAAAACAAAAATTAATTATAAAAATAAGTGGTGAAAATAAACAAAAATAACATTTTCTCGAGGCTGATTAGTTAATAATCTACAACAATATGATTGGGGGAAGAGAAAGAAAAAATAAAGAAAGAAAAAACAAAGAGTGAGGTTATAACCGGTTTAGAAAAAAAATGTATTGTGAAGTATACATTTAACGAAAACACCAACTCAAACCTTACTCACACTAATTCCATTATTTTACATACATTCCACATGAGCTTAAAATTCATTCAATCATTATCATAAATTCACAGTTAAGAAGATTCAGTTTGGATGGATAGAAGATGCTGAAAAAGGAGGGTTATGAAAATGGAAAGAGAAGGAGCGCATAGAATATTTAGGGAAGGGAGTTCCTAAGGCTAGCTGCCCGAGCTAGGAAAGAGCGGCGGAATGAAGCAGTTCTATAAGAGGGAGTGTAAAGCAGAGGTACGGGATCTAGTGAGGCCTGAACGGACTGAGGAGGTGAAGGTAAGGAGTTCATAAATGTAAGAAGGAGAATGTGTAGAGACAGTATTATAAAGGAAGGAACGAAGGAAGTAATGTCTGCGGTAGGAATGAAACAACCAGGTGAGCCGAAGACAAACAGTTTAAGATACACTTTAGTCTATCATCAATGTATACTAGACCACAATAATCCAAGTGAGGGAGAATAAGTGAAGAAACAAGGAGTTCCCGTGTGGGTCTGGGTAGGAAAAGAGCTGAGCGTCAGAATTGTCGGAGAGACACAAAAGCAGTGCCGGGATATTTGGGAAATGTGAAGCTTCCAGGAGAGGTTCTGTTCAAAGGTTACACCAAGGTTTCTAACTGAGGAAGAGAAGGAAATAGGAGTATTATTAATGGTAAAATTAGGTAGGATAGGAATGGAGCTTAATTGGGGAATGTAAACTAATACAAATACCTTTGACTTTGCCGCATTAAAATATAATCTGTTTTGAATAGCCCAGCTATTGATTTTGTCAAGCCCGCTTTGGATCAACTTTAGTCCCACATTCAGTTCCAAAGGAGCAAAGGAATGGTAAAGTTGGAAATCGTTGGCATAAACATGGTAAGAACAATATTGGATAGCACCTGGAGGTCATTAATGAAAGAACAGAAAAGGTTAGAGGAAAGACTCCTGCAGGAGCAGGAAGGGAAGATGAGATAGGTTTTTTTTGGAATGAAAACAACTTGAGAGCATTACGACAAGAAAGAATGAAACCAAAGGAGCGTACTATTGGAGAAGGATAGCTTTTCAAGTCGGAATAGGAGTATGGAGTATCAAAAGCTTTTGAGAAGTCCAATAAGATGAGGATTGTGACTTTTTGCTCTTCCATCGCACTATAGTCTGATGCGCACAGACGTTTTAGTCTGATACTGGTCTGTATTATCACTGTCATTGGTTGTTTCTGTCACAGCTGTCACTCTAACAAATTCACTTGCTCCTAAAGCCTCATTAGAAGTAATAGTCTGGAAGGATTCAGGCTTTAGAAAATAGAGATTTTCATAGATTTTGAAAATGCTCTAGCATAAGACCTGATTGCTCCCCTAGCTGATTATATCAGGTCTGTATTTCCTTTATGTACTCTCTATTTAAATCACTGACTGGGTCTCTTGGTAGTCTCACTTCTTAATACTATCCCCTACTTAAAAATGGTCATCTTGAGGAAAGGCCATGGAGAGGATTAAAAAACTCTTGTTGCCACTATCATAGCTTTCTACGGGTTTACATGGGCTTCCAATGATAAAAATATCTGATCACCAAGTAAACAGATGCTATTTGTTTTGTTTCCGAAGAAGTGTTTGGCCCAAACATGGTCCCTGTTGCTCCAATGCATCTTACGCTTCCAAACTTTCTTCTGGAAACCATTGCAATTCCTTTGTTCTTCCTCAAATCTAATAAGGGCATAATTGATTAAGGTAGAGAGAAGATGTCCTTGCAGATAGTATGAATTGACCTTCAGCCTGGGCCATACAGTAGAGGCTTTAAAGCTATTTTCCTTCTTGGTGAATTCATAACCTGTTTGTCTTTCTATGATCAATGGTCTTCTTATCTAGAGCTGATTGACTGAAATGGGCCATTTTGTTTTAATCTGTTTCTAAATCTGGTTGAAAACATTATTTATTGATTCCAAAGAACTTTGGAGTTTCTGAGAGTATTCTTGTCAACATCGTACTCACTTATGCACAATACTTTGTGCAGCTTTATCAAGTCTTTAGGATGAAAACCTCATTTCTCTGCCTTGATATCATAGTATTCCTTCATTCTGTCAATAACTTTAAGGATGTTGGTGAAAATTTGTTTGTGTATGTCATCGATTCATTTTTGCAGTTAACACTCTCTATCTTTTTTCATTACTAATATGACAGGCAATACTCAAGAACTATTTGATGACCATCAACTATCACCTCCTTAATTTTCACTGTATCCTCTTTCTTAGTCAGCGGCAGCCTAGGCTATAGTTTCAATCCGATGTTTTATGATTGTTCAGAACCTATTTTGAAGACTTCATCCCATCAAGTAATAAAGCCTCTCACTGGCTTCCTCTAATACAATGTAACAGAGATGCTCCACACAACTGTAATTCACAAATCCTTCTACTTTCACTGGCTGGTCCCCAAACCGATCAGTCTTATTAATCACAGGGAAGTCATTCAAGTTAATCAGCTGTACGTTGCTCCTGGCTGACTGAATCAATGTTCTGGATGCTTTTATATCTGAGCAAGCAGTTGTTTCCAAATGATGCAACCATACCACTCCTCTGGGAGGTTCTGACATCATGGGTTTTTTCAGTTTTTTGCTTACCTTGGATTTTCATTTACTCCTTTTTCATTTCTGTGATCTGTAGAATATTATGTATACTGTGGTTGTGACCCCTTCTGAATTTATCTCTACAGCATAACTTGGTACTGACTGTTTTACTTTTTCAACTGAAGAGTCTGGATCTGTGCACTCTTTTGTTTGGCCAAGGTCAGTTAAAAAAAGCCTGTACAGGAATTTGTTCCCTGCTTGGCTCTTTTATATGCCATAGGTAAGTGAGGGGTAGGCCCTCCAAGGCTGGAAGATGCATCTTCAAACTCCTGAAATGACCCACGCCCTGTTCCTTAGCTGTGAGTACTACATTTAGACCATGTGTTAGTGTCCAAAACATATCACCAGCTCATCTTGTCGAGATGCATCACCACTCTGGGCCAAGCATAACAGGAAGCTTTTGTTTCTAATGGGCATTTGTGAACCATAGCTGCCATCTCGAAAAGCATCTCGAAGTCTTCCCAAAGCATTTTTATCAAAAACAGGAATTGCATTGTGAAACCAAGTGTCTTCTATTTCGGCCTTTCAGGTTGGATGATACTGTATGGGTCGTGTTTATCATTCATTTATGTATGGACTAGTCAGCTCTCTTTAGCCTATGGTTTCAATTTGATTCTATTAAGAAATTGTCTTTCTAATTCACTTTGAATTTACTTTACCAACAAAAAAGCTGAAACCATATGTAACTGATCAATAATATGCTTAAAACTTTTGAAACCTGCATGAATATTAAGTTATTTTATTTACCTAGCCACCAGGATTAGTTTCCTGAAAATTTTGGAGATGTAAGCAGCAAGGAGAAAGATTAAATAGTGATATAAAAATTACGGACTATCTACATTAAAGAAGATGGGATGTGTACGTATGGTTGATTATTGCTGGAATTTAAAAAGGGGCATTCCAATATCTACAATTAATATACGGTCACGAAAAAGAAGCTTCCAAAGTGTTGGGAGACTAGTTGGTTTCATCATCGATGGCCTGTTATATCTTTGTGTGCATTATAATATTAGTATACTCTAATAATATTTGTTTAATACAATAGTAATTGTAAAATTAATATATTAATTAATAATAAAATATTATTCACAAAAGAAGCCAAAGTGTTGCCTAAAGAAATACTCTTGTCTTTCTTAGAAGGTAAAAATTTAAATAAATAATAATCATAATAGAAGTTCTCTCAATTATGAGTTATCCAACATATTTTAAATTTGTCAACAACTGTTATCTGTCTAGAATACTACATACTGGTTACAGTGTGGAAACAATGAAGTTAATGCATCTATTTAGTCTATTACTAGACTATTGCATCTATTTATTTTAAGGTTTATATATTTTTCCTATCTTTGGGTCTGATACATAGAGGTGAGGTGACATGCCTTACTTGATACTGTAAAAATGGTGGCAATAAAAACTATTAATTTTCTTGGTATTACTTATCTTCATTTTAAAAAAAAGTAGATACATGGAATAAAATAGTATTTCTATTATTATTTTTCAGGTTTTTAAAGGAATAACTCTGACAAAAATTTTAGGAATAATTGTTTTGGCATTTTCAAAAACACAAATATTTCAAGTATTTTATTTTAGGATGTATTTAGGCATGGTAATATTTGGAGCAGCTCACGGTTTGATTTTTCTTCCACTATTACTCAGCTACATAGGTAATAGTTTTATTTTTTACTTTTAATCACAAATAACTTATTATATATTAGCATGTATGTAGTGCATTATATGGGAGTGTTAGCTATTAAATTTTTATTTTTTCAGTTACTCCTATAAGTAAAATATATGTGTAGAAGTGCTACAATCAGATAAGAAACTTTGATTTTCAAAAGAATTAAATATATTTTTAGTTCAAAATTCTCAGCCCTGCAAAAAATTATAGTGGACTGACTCATAAGTGATAAGTTGCCTGATAAAGAAATTTTGAAATGAAGGCATTGAGCAGGATGTCAAGTTGCTTAAAAAAAAAATATTTGCATTGATTTTTTTTTTTTTACTTCTGACAGCTAATTAACTTAAGCCAAAGTTAATTTTTCTTTTTTAAATTTCTACCTAAAACACATTATATTTGGATTATTTCAGATATCTGAGTTTTTAATTTCTTTGAAAATATAAGATAAGAAATACTAGTTCTGCAAATAAGGGATTTCACTCTCTTGACTCCTGCGGTACCTAAGATCTATGTCCTGCATTCCTATCTGAGTAAATCCATTTAGACTAATGTTATTAAATACTGGTTAAACATAATTCTTAATTCATTCAAGCGGCCTTACTAATTTATCTGAGCACTTAATTCATATATTGTAATTCTCGAGAGGGTGGCTTTGGAATCTACCAGTTAAACTAATTTAAAAGAATGAGGCTACTCTCATTTAAACATTTTTTACAAAATCTAGTGGACAGAGTGGTATTCTAAATTTTAAGTATTTGGTGAATTTCTTTGGTTACACTACCCTTGAGTGAGGGAAAAAAAAATGCAATCTATTGAAATAACATTTATTGATTCATCATTATTATTTTTGCTTAAGTGAAGAGCAGACAAAGTTTATTAATTCTCTCAGTCATGAAAATGTGATCTTAGGGACAGGACGTCCCCTCTCGCCTTCATGATAGCCCAGAAGATGGCTTATCATGTAAGCCGAAATATGAGCAGATAATTTTTAAAATACACATTTATTTTAAATTTCTTTTTTTTTTTTTTTTTGGACTACCTTAACCGAACCCCAACAAAAATAATATCTAATAATAGTTTAATAATGTATCAAAAATGATTGATCTGAATGGTTAAAAATATCTAATTAGGAAAGTTTCAAAAATTATAAATTGAATAGTGTTTATTTAAAATTAATTTTACTAGAATTAATAGCTAGTAAAATATAGTGAAGTGTTTTTATTAGTGTGCACTAACATACATTATAATACAGTGATATTTAGAGTTATCCATATTTAATTAATTTTTTTTTTTTAGAATTTTCTCTGCATATGATTTTTGGGAAATACTGATTTTTCTTTTGACACAGTCTCAAATAATTTCCAAGGCATCTTTTGATTGCTCTTAAGTCTTTCATTTCGTTGAATTTCTCCTGTAGTTTTTCTTTCATTTGGGCGGTCAAAACTTGATCATTATAAAATAATATAAAATTGTCTACATAAGTTGCTATTAAAAGAACAAATTTATTATTCTTTATCATGTAAATGCAGGGATCTACTTTCGATAATAGAAAACCAATATCTATAAATTTATCATGTCAGTTTTTGTTCTAACAATTCCTCTTGAAGGAACTCAGATAGTGGTATTTCATAAGTTTTTTCCTCTAATTCCCCATGTAAGTAGGGGGTTGTCACATGCAAATGGCGTACTTCAAGATTTTCTCATAGAAGAATATTTAACAACAGGGGAGAATGTTTCCCAGTAGGGGCTACCCATAAACTTGACTGCAGCCTTTACAACCAGTCTGTCTTTGAAAATCCTCTGTTATTTTCCTTTTTTATTTTAAAAACCCATTTTGATTTACAGGGTTTAATGGTGATAGGGAGGTCAACACCTCCAAAAGTGTTATTTAGTTTTGAAGTGTCCATCTCCCTTCTCATGGCGGCCACCCACATTTCCATATAGAGTCCGCCAATGTCCTCCGCATTTGTTTCTTCATTTGGGGTTAAAATTATTCAAATCCAGGAAGGGTTATGGCTTTATGTTTGGCGTATTGATATCTGAGGCAAAGTCGTGTCTTCCTCATTCATAAGTTCAATATTTGCATCAAATTCCTGTATCATTTTGGAAGCCGTATGGCTTTTCACTGTCTGGTTTTTCATTGTATGGTACTTTGTAATCCAATTTTTCACTGTCCAGTTTATTTGATCGCCCAGAAAAAACAATAGGAATTACATAATGGGATTTAAGATTTCATTCAGAAGATTAGATAAATTTAGATTTCATAAATGAAGTTGTCTTTTCAATAAATTTAGCTCCTTCTTCGGTTATGATAAGTCTATATGCTTTACAGTCACCAGGTTACCCAACAAAAATGCATTCTTTCTATTTTGTACCCAATTTTTTCTTTAGTTAGAAGTCTCAAGGCTTAAACACCCAAAGATTTTGGGATATGATAATTTAACTCCAGACCAGATTTCCTCCGGTAATTTTTAATCGAGTTTTTGTAGTACATAAATTTTTATGATAATTGGCTGTATTCATCACTTCTCTTAAATATCAAAGGTGGGTGAAATAAATGAGAAATGGTCACCCACAGTTCTCTTCAAAATCTTTGATCCAGCCCTAAGTCCTCTAATGTGGTCCTAGTGTGAATAATTCTTTTGTTTACGCTATTTTTTTGAGGAGAATAAGGTGCAGTTTTTTATGAACAATCCCATGACTGCCTAAGTAATTCTCAAGGTTTTTATTGGTTTATTCCTCACATTTAACAGTAAATATATTTTTCTTAGCCTCAAGTTGTTTTTATACCTCATTTTTGAATTCTTTAAACTTATCTATAGTCTCATATTTTCCCTCCTCCACCACCAGCATTTAATGACCTCTAAGCCATGCTTCAGTCTTACTTTTCCGAATTATGTGCTTTCCTCACTCCTCTTATAAACCTCCTGACAACAGTACTCACAAATATGACTTCTTCCTCTAGCTTAAAATGAATCCCTTCTCTCCGAGTTCCTTTTCCATCACCCTTTGGAATGCTAACGACATTGAAACACATATAATTGAACTGAAACTGACTCTAGAGGACAAAGATATACACGTACTTTTACTTACTGAAACACGGCCAACAAAGAAAAAAAGCTCAAGATATCAGGATACAATCCATACCGAACGGATCACCCTGACGGACGAGCTCACGGTGGAACCGTATAGAAGCCCTGTCCTCCTCACACTGTCTTTCTCACCTATCCCTAGGCAATTGTAACCAGCTCTAATTATAAATGATCCCGTAGACTGACCATTATTCAGAACTATACTAGAAGAGTCCCTTGACCTCAGAATCTCCTTGAAGACAGCTGAAGAATTGGATGGTGGTGTACAATTTACTGTAAAAATTCAGTAATACCTTTGGAAGGCAAACTTAAAACCCTCTTCTACTCGCTTCATTGCAAATTCACACAAGCCCCTCCCTGATTCAATTAAAAAATTCATATGACTATGCGTCAAGCTAGAGCCATGTTCCAGAAGCACAGGCATTCCTCAGATCGTAGGAAGTTTAACCAACTATCCCATCTCGTAAAACAAAAATTAGGTATTTTACGAAATAAGATTTTTAATGCCTACTTGTTTAGCCTCTCAGCAGCAGAAAAATCCCTTCCTCTCGCAGAATTTTACAACATCATGTCCCTTCTGCCCCCTTGCTCCGAGGAGATGGTTTCTGGACCTCTTTCAACTACGACAAGGTCCAAAATTTTGCTCAGCTCCTCAAGTAAATATTCACTCCTCTCTCAGATCTTAATAATTTGTCCAATAGTACAGAGGTTGAGGTGTCACTGGACACACCATTATCAATGTCCTTGCCCCTTCTGAGATCAAGTATGTTATCAACCATCTGCCTAAGCGCGAAGCACCCGGCTATGACTTAGTCACTGAAGTAATACTTCGTAATCTCCCCCAAAAATCAATTGTTTTCCTGACCAACCTGTATAATTGTATTCTTCGAACTACCCAGTTTCCACACCTCTGGAAATTTTCTGAAATTATCCTGTTCCCAAAACCCGGCAAACCTGTCCATTATGAATCACCCTACAGCCCAATCACCTTTCCTTACTATCCAAGGTTTTTGATAAAAAAAAATTTTTAAAAAGAATAATGCCTATCATAAATTCCTTAACTATCTTACCAAACCATCAGTTTGGCTTCCGATCCCAGCATTCTACTGTCCAACAGGTGGTTCGCGTTGTCGATTTTATTTCCTCTTCTCTTGAGAAAAAATAATACTGTCCTAGTGCATTTTTAGTTCAAGCTTTTGATCGAGTATGGCATAATGGTTTATTGTGTAAGCTCAAGAGAATATTCACAAGCACCATATATTTAATCAGTAAATCTTACAATTCCAACCGTTTCTTTAAGGCCCGGCAGGGATCAGATTACTTCGACCACCTTCTTGTGAAAGCAGGCGTTTCACAGAGCAGTGTCCTTAGATACATCCTTTTCATCCTGTATACTACCGATATCCCCACCCATCCAAATACACTCATGGTCCTCTTTGCTGATGACAAAGCGATTCTCTCTTCTCATCCTGATTCCAAAATCGCTTCCAATTTTTTAAAAAACCACCTTGATAATATTCAGCAGTGGTGCATCAAATGAAGAATTAAAATAAATGAGTCAAAATGCACACAAGTAAATTTTCAGCTGAGAAAATATTCTAATAATACCACATACAATAATATCCCTGTACCTCTCTCTGATTCAACCCGTTATCTTGAGTCCCATCTTGACTCTCGACTTAATTGGGGCGAACATATTAAGCTTAGGAGATATGAACTCAAACCGAATTTTTTTTTTATTGTTCTATAATTTAAAAAAAAAAAAACTGGGGTAAATACAAAACTTTTTTTTATATTTCATTTGTGATAAAGTAAATACATTTTCCTCTAAACTCTGCGGCTAAAAGCACACTGGCTATCTACACTGTGGGTAATTGCACATTTCTGAAGTGGCCAATTCTATATAACCAAGATATATCTCCTTTTTTTAAATTATGGACAAAGGATTTAAATTTTTGCCTTTTTTTCAGGCCCTAATAACAGCAAAAGATTATTATTGAAGAATGCAGAAGTAGAGGAATCATAGGGGTTACTTTTGTGGAGGTTCCACAACAATCATTTTGAGAAAGATGATGAAAAAGAAAACTAAAGAAAAATGAAAGCTGGAAAGTAATTATCAATATGTCTTATGTAAAATAAGGTCGAAATGTATTATATTCGTGCCCTCTGTAAATAAAAAAATGTAAATATTTTTACTCGTTATTGTTCTAATAACTCACTGTTTTTTAATTGGTTTTATATCAAATAAAAAAAATTAGAAAATTTACATTATGATTTATTTATTAATCACTTAACCAAACCAGAGAGAGAACAAATACCACTTCAATCTCACAATTTGATGCAAAGTAAATCGGGATTTACTCGTGTCAAACGCAGCCAGATTTCTTCAAGTTTGTTTACTATTAAACTTCACACTGAGGATTCTCATCTTCTCGGAACAGACTAAACACTAATGAATAGTCTAGGTGTATGTCCCATATGACATTTAGCCCAGCATCTTCGAAGTGCCAAACGTCAGTCACTGCGTCTTTCTCGTGTAAAGGAAATCTGGTCACTCAGAGACTGACGCCCTAACTTCAAGATCACCATTCACCTGGCAAATTAAAACTACGCTTTATGGACACCCACTTTGCTATATGATTATATCCCCTGCAAAGAGATGAATTTTGCTATGTTTTATGCTTTTTACCATCCTTCAATATAGACTAGGAATAACAATGGTCTGACTGACATTCCATCCAAAAAAAAAAAAAAAAAAAAAAATTGACCAGCACTGAATTTCTGCTTCTTGTCTTAAGGAGGTAGGCATGTATTCAGGATAGAACGAAGTAATCAATTTAGTTCACCTACTCCAGTTAAGTTCATCTTCATCAGAGATATTTAATGTTTAATACTCTCAAAAGCCTTCAAAAAATCCAGGGACATTCAATTAATCGCCTTCCTAACACCCATAGTCTTTCTTAGATCCGCCTTAACAGAATGCAGAGCTCTACGTGCGCTGTATAATTGGCAAAAACCTGACTGCCATGGGGTTAGTAATTTATTATCTTGCGTAATTGACCTCGAATAGGCCTTAAATCATCCTCTTCTAGGGAAAATCCTTCCTTTGGCCTTACTCTTGACACAGCTTAAGCTCCAGGTCACATTATCAACCGTTAACTCATCCCAGAAAATGTAATCCAATACTTCATTTGTTTCTCTGTTTGAAGAAAATTCTTCAATAGCTGGTCGAGAAAATTCAGATGTTTCAAGTAACGCAAGATGTCCCACCTTTTCGGAGAAAACTGTTCTATAGGATTACAAAAGGTATGATAGTTCTATATTCATTGGTAGTTATAATAACCTTTTAGATTATTTATTCTATAGGACTTTAGCTCCTGGCAAACCTATTCTGGAGTGTGGGCATGATAATAAGATTTTTGCAAGATCTGGATTGGAATATTGCATCTTTGTTTAAACTTCATTTCTGAAATGATGTATTGTGAAAAATCATCAAATGAGCCATTCCTGCGATGTAAAAAAAATAAAAGTAGCGTCCTACCACGAATAATTTAATTTTCTCATTCATCCATGGGGAAGGTCTGAATTTCCGCCTATACAAACATTGGCACAGTCTACACTATCCACATATCTTCTGAAGGCCTCTTGATGAATCACCTTCAGATACCTGAAGAGTTCCTGAACCACTTCGGAGGGAACTATACCTTCCTATTAGGGCACAAACAATAGGATCGAAAGAAGAAATTACTATTTATCTTATCTTGGTTACTACTGAGACTCAATGATAGATCCATGTCTCAGCCTATACCGAAGATGTGTATATGTAATTTGTGCTATTCAGAGGAATCATCCGAACTAAAGTAATTAGGAACAATTAATGCGAGGGAATCCCCCGCATTAATTGTTTAAGATCTAAGAGGGATAATAAACCACATCTAAATTAATATTTATAAAAATAATTAGGTTTTAGTTTGAGAAGATATAAGTCGCCAAAAACAGTAATGTTGGATTACTCCAATAATAACTCGGATAATACCTCCTCCACCTTTGTGGAATTAACATCCTCAGGGGAAAAGTACACACTCTAGGAAACTTTCATGCTTCGTGGAAATGATCAAATATCAGTCTTGTCTTGAACGTCGGCGAGGGAGGGTCGTGCTGAGAAATCTCCCGATGATTATAAAGATAATGATGTCTAAATAATTCGTGAGAGGGAACAGAATAAAAAAAATCTATCTGTCCTCGCCAGGAATCGAACCTGGATCTCTTGCTATCCGGGCCTAGTATGCTGACCGTTACACCACAAGGACAGGCTAGATATCTCACTCAATTCCCTCTTCACTAGCGAGAGCCTAACTTACGAGAAAGACGAGAACTTCGTCTTAAACTCGAAGTAGCTGACATTGTCATACATTTTGTTGGCTCTCGTCATTTACTTTATTAAATTTTAATTATAATAATAATTCTGTTCCCTCTCACGAATTATTTATAATTTACGTGGGATAAAAAACCACAACCAAAATAAAATATTTAAAAATTAAAAGATAATGATGTCTATTATAGCACTAAGAAATAATTTTTTCTTTTATTTTATTGACTTTAAGGAATTTTCTTTTTTTATTTTTTAATAAAAGGTTAATAATCTTTCATTTTTAATTTATTTATGGCTGGGGAAAGAAAACCCTAGCCTTTATTTGAGAGGGAGGAATCAAATACCTTCCGTAAACAATTAAACTTAAAACTTTCAATAAGGAAGGAGATAGAGATCTCTTTAAAGTTTCATAAAGTCCATTTAAGAGGTAAGTCTATTGTGTAGTAGGCACGAAAGTTATAGGCAATTAAAAAGTTGGGCGAAGGTACTATTTTGGTACGGTTAATTACTGATGCCCAGGTAGAAAAAAATATAAAAATTACTAATATTTTGGATAGAATAATCAATATTTAATATTATTGTGAACATAAGTATTATATTACTATAATATAAGTGTTTCTAATATACGTTGGTAGGGGTGCGACGCCTTGGCGGGGGCGTTCGGCCCCGTTGTGGTTGGGGTGTGTCTCACACGAAGAGCCGACCTGGTGGGTGTGAACGGCCTGGCACCGCCGAGCACACCCTCAACCTCACGCCCGGCAGCCAGCCTGGTAATGTTGGCCTCAGGAGGCAAGTGTTGGCGAGAAGTGACCGTGGGAAGCTCCGTGCAGAAGTGAGTTAGGCCTGTATAATCAAACGTGTGTATATACATATGTAGGCGAATTATATATTCTGAGGCTGGCAGCTAGAGGATACCACTAGGAAGAGGAGGCACCAGTCATGTTTCAGTAACTCCAAGAAAATCCAAATCCACCTATTCCATAATCCAAATGACCACATAAAAGTGAGCCTGGAGTATTTCTACATTAATTCGTGCAACCCATGTGTTCCACATGTTTTAATGGAGAGTCCAGTCTATCTGCCTAACTCACACTCAAGGTCAGTCAGATTTGTCCAATAAGAGTGCCCAAATATATAAAGTCGTACTCCTTCAGACATATACTTATGTCAAGTAAAGAATTCAATGACAAATCTAAATTAAAAAAAAAAACGTTTAAAGTAATAAACTAATTTATTGTTTTAGGAAATGTAGAGATGAAAGAAAACAATAACTAAAATATACTTTATTTACACACAGGTATAAATCTAACAGTATAAAATATCCCACAATAATTATTTTAAAAAAATGAAAATACTTCATTAAAAGCAATAATTTAAAAAGAAAGAGAAAAAATTCGTCCCGCTGAAGCTGCAGAATTTAAGCAGATTTCCCATGTTTCACTAATGTTAAATATTCATAGAGTAAATGATTAATAAGATCCAGCTTGTCAAAGCTAATTAATCACTTACTCCTATCAATATCCATCTTTAGTGAAACNAATGAAAGTCTCAAATATATATATATATATATATATATATATATATATATATATGAGTAAATGGCGATATTTAATTTACAAGCCGGAGAGAACCATGAGAGTAAAAATTATGACCACTAAGCATTACGCTTCACCAATTGCTAACCAACCGTGGTTAAATTAGTAAATTTCATCCTTAAAAAGCGTTTTTCGCAAAAGTAATATAGAAAATAAATGTTGATGAATTACATTTTACACCCATTATGTTCAGTAAACTTTTTTGAATTCTAATAACCACGAAGATATTACAATTATAATTTTTTTTTTCTTTTTCTAAAACCCATTTTTACCTCGTCCGACTTCAATGCAAAAACCCTTCATTCAAGGGTTAGCAATGAAAAGCATAAATAACGAGTAACTTTCTCAGTATGAATTTTTTTTTTTTTTTTTTAATGTCACAGAATAACAACGTTGTAAAATTACATTTTACCTATTTTTATTTTATACATTTATTTTCTCGCAAGGCTCATAATAAGGAAGATATTAATTTTTTAATTTTTTTCTCCCTCTTGACCTATTTTAGCCTTTAGCGCACTCATACGGTTTGAAAAAAAAACAAACTTAATAACCGAATTTGTTTCCATTCTTTTAAAAATATTAGACGATAGAGCGGGTACTGGCAAATGGATTTTTTTAAAGTGTATAAATCGGAAAAGGGAGAGAAGGAATAGGAGGGGGGAAGAGAGAGAGAGTTTGAGAGTGGGGTGAGGGGAGGGGATAGAGTGAGGGAGAGGGGGTGAGAGTGGTGGGTTCATTCATAACAATTTGGAGAATTTTAGATCTACGTGAATACTGTAAATCTTAAGGACATGCACAATTATGCTCTCAGTATGATTTTTAACCTATGGGAACAAGAAAATAAATAGGCAAGTGTGTAAGTATAGGCCATGTTTCCTCTCTCACGTCCTGTGCTTCTGAGGATGACTTTCTAAGCTTGAATGCGCTCAGGTTTAAATAAATGCATTCTGGAAAAGACAACTTGACTTTTATTTAGCACTTAATTGTGAGCCTGCAAAACGGGTCCAAATATAAGAATATTCAAAATTTACATAAGCACCGTTTTTAGGGTACATATTCTGCCACCAAATTATCAAAGTAATTGGGTAGTATTGATATAAATCTGCAAGTAATACACAATTAAATAACGCGACTTAGAGCCAACCTGGGTAACATTAATTTTACCTTGATAATCCTTTTTTGCTATTAATTTCAAATTTGTCATTTACTCCGACCTATATCCAGCATTAATGAACGATGAGTTGTCTAGATCATTTACCCAACTCCTACGTGGCTGACGAACTTTTTAGTATTATATGATGGTATTGGGTGAAAGTAACACCTCAAGACCAACTAATAATTTTTGCTAGGAAATAGCAAAAGCCAGTTAATTCTCCAATACAATAAAACATTGTAAATAACTTATAATTAACCATAAAACAGTTATATAACTATTATCATGATTTTTCTGAATGGTGAAATAACCTGAAAACTCCCAAGTCCTGTAATAACCAACAATTCTGGTTCTAAAGCTTCATGGGTGAATAGCCCTATTACAAAGTTATCTCTCCAGTGAGAGTAAACATTGAAACACATTTTTTAACCTCGTGAATTCATATATTATACCAAGATAATTTGTTCTATTTATATTTATTATTAATGCTATTATTAAAATGTGTTTATTTAATTTAGTTAATTTTTTTTAAATCAGTGATATTCTTAGAAACAAAAAGCTATTAAAATATCTCCACTCAGATAAATATTGTATTAAAATACACTTATAATACATTTACTATTATTTCTGAAGAAAAATATAAATTATAAAGAATGTTATAATTTGAAGGTAACGAAAGAGAAAAACGTATTATTGTAAACCTGATGTAGATATGAAAATTCTTAGTAAATATTTCTTTAGATATTTATCATTCTAAGAATATTTCCATTATTTTGACAATAATAAAATAATGAGAAAAGCTAACGAATTACTCATATTAAATTACGTTTTTCATAAATCAAAATAATAGATAAGTGTGATTATCAAGGTGGTGCTGACGGTATAGTTCTGAGACACCATCAGTCTTATTTTTTATTGTGCTGTTAATTTTCAATGGTATATTACCATTGGATACGTTTTTAATATTTATTTGCGCTCTACTTGTCACTATCTCGCTCATTTGAGCAGTCGATTTGAGCTAACTCCTTACCTAACCTTGGTTAATGAATTGCAACAAATACCGGGTGAATTGCAGCTTGTTTCCACGTGAAGTATTTCTAATATATTTATTTTCCTTTAGAATTGTTTATAATTATGGCTGATAGTGCGAGCGAGAGTGACTCTAGTTCTATTGATGGTGGGCCTATTATGATGCCTCCTTCTCCAATTACAAGGGAACAACTTCAAAAAAGGATTGAATCCCTGCAGCAGCAAAATAGGGTGCTAAAAGTTGAATTAGACACATATAAGTTAAGGGTAAAAGCTTTGCAAGAAGAAAATAGAAGTCTACGTCAAGCATCAGTCATTATTGTAAGTTAAGCTTTTATAATAAAAATTGTTCATACCCTTCCATTTCGCTTATATTTGTTTTATAGGTATCTGTTGAACTGAATAAACAAATAGGTATTTGTTTTTACCTTGTACTCTTCATTAAATTTAAGTACATGTTATAATTTCGTTAATGTTAACACTCTTAGTACACTGCTTTGTAGATTCACAATTCTTACTATCTCAGTTATATACTAACTAGTAGTATTATATACTACCAATGAATAGTGCCTGGCTTTCATGTAATTTCTGAAGATATGCTTTTGCTTGTAAGTTAATGTATATTCTGTGCATTTCCATATTGAGATAAGTAAGGAGTATTTTATTCGTCTTTTCTACTTTGAGAAATTGATAAAATAATCTGAGAATGTAGGAGTATTTTAAAAAGAGGGGGGCATGCATTTATTAATAGGCTTGGATTTCTTTTGTAACTATTCAATTTGGAATTTCAGTTTTAAAAATTACTTAATGTATGTTGTATATTACTATAAATAAATATGCTTTTTTTTTTATGTTTTTCTTGTAAAATAATTAAGTATGAAGTTTTAGCATGATTAATATTTTTTTTTGGAAATGACAATTTAAATGTCTGGACAAAAATGTGGTCAGTTGAATTGACTATACACACACACACACACACACACACACACACACATATATATATATGTATTTGTGTGTGTGTTTATATGTCATCTGGTTTTTTATTTATTTATTTTTATAATCATTAAGATTTTGGTTATTCCTTTTAAAGTTAGTCAGATTCATGGTGCCCAACTTCTCATTTTAAACTGATACTAATCTACTCCGTGATAATTAAAAGTATAACAAATGTTTTTGACACAAACATACAGTGTTGGGCCTACACTGAGAAAAGGTTCAGAACAAGAGGAACAGATCCCTAGAAAGTTTATCACCTTTAGCCATCTTGAATCAGTCTGCCTTTCTGCATATCAACCTTTGGATCTTTCATAAAATACATTTTGGAAATATAAATGGTTTATTTAAGTAAATTAAGAATTAATGCATCTCTATGAAAGATATAAATATATTAAATCAGTATTTCTTCAGTATTATATTTATATTATTATACATAAGACTACGCTACAACTTTTACTAATAAAACTATATCTGAACTCAACTGAATGGAAAATATTCATAACATTCATTGCGCTATTAGTATATCAGGTGTAAAATTATTTTGGTAACTCTGTTTTTGGCTGATTCACGTTCCAGCTTCTAGAGGGTTGAGTTACCAATGAAGGAAAAAAGAGATGAAGATTTTTTTCTTTTTGCTATTTGTAATCTTTGAGTATATTTAAGCTTATCATTGACAACCAAACACTCCCAAGTTTATAAATTAGTTTCCATTCTTTTCACCTATTGTCATTATTTATAAAATATAATAAATCCTAACTTAAGGAGTATTTAAAATCCAGTTTAATAGTTTGCAAGAAAAATTATGAAGAATAAAAAATTAATTTAATCTTATTAGACAGGTTATATAAAATTATGAAATTAAAACAGTGGAGTTTATAGTCAACTTCATTGCTCTATATTTATAGAAAGCTACCATCTTATATCTTTCCTCTTTACAGTGTTTGAGTTTGAATTATTTTTCTTCCATATTCCATGAAAAAAAAAAAAAAAAAAAAAAAAAAGCCATGGACCGCGAGACCTTTTTTGTTCCAATAAACTGCTGTAGTCCCCTATATAGGGAAAAGTCTGGTTTTATTGGTCTTCGAGCTGCTAATAAGAAAAAAAAAAATTATAAAGGTGTATAATCTATGTGCTGGTCCTCCTTAGTCCTCACATGAAGTTAGGTTGCAAGTCTATGAACCTTGCAGGGACTGAATGTGTTAACCTAAAAAATTTCAGACAAAAAAAAAAAAAAAGAGGTTAAATGATATAGTTCTCATTAAGTTGATTTTCCTAAACAAAATTAAGCTTGTCTTGATGGTGTTTTTTGTAGTAGTACTTTAAATAGACCTTGATACTGCCTAATATATATCAAAAATGGGCTAAAATAATTCTTATGGGTGTGGCCATGCGCTCATGCAAGTGAACATGAGTTTGTGGGAGTTCCAAATGCATTTGTGTGTGTTTTAAAGCTGTCAAATATTTAATTTTTTTAAAATTTCAATATTCAAAGCTTAATTCATAAAAGAAAGCAGTTTTTTATTGGTTAAAATCGTATTATGTAGAGTTTATTTTACAAGATTACCTGTATAATGAATTGTTAGTGTCTCTCTTAGTGTTAATGTAATACAAAAATTACATAGCTAAAGTTGTTTAAACATTCAAATTATAAGATAACTTTGCTATAAATTATATTTATACCTCCAGGGAGGTCAAGCTATTCGCATTAGTAATATGACATAACTTATGATAAATTTCTTCAATTCATCAATTGTCATATAACTATAGTTTTTTACAGACAATATTTATAAGAATTGATGCAAAACTCTAAAAATCAACTAAAAAATGCCTTCTCTCTCTCTCTCTCTCTCTCTCCCTCCCTTCCTCCCTCCCTCCCTCCCTCCCGCTCTCTCCCTCTCTCTCTCCCTCTCTCTCTCCTCTCTCTCTCGACCTCTCGACCTCTTGAATTTTCAAAATATTGATGCTAAATCACTCTTAACCAATTTGGTTGCTTCAAATGATGTCATTTGGGAATTTAAATTGGATTTACAAATTTAAGGAGAAAACATTTTGTTTGAGTTATATTGTCAGCGAATAGCCTTTTCAATGGCCTTGTCTGCCAATTCAATAGTGGCAGTACTATTTTTCAAGAAGCAAATCAGAAACTGAGCAATTCATTTATCTTCAAATGTATTGTAGTTTTGGCAGAGCACCCATAGTGTGTATGCCTACCACAGATGACTATTTGTGAATGGGGCGAATAGTTTACGGCTGACTCATATTTCCTCTCCATGTTGAAAGTTTTTGAAGTCTTGTTTTAATTTTTGATATCAGTGCAAATAGCTGGATTTCCTTATTGGAAATCTGCTTTATATAAAACAATTCAAATTTTCTGAAACTAAAATGTAACTTTTTATTTTTTATGTAAGGGAATATATTAGTTATATTAAAATATGATTTATTGAATTAAAAAAATTCAAGTTAACATTTCTTAATGCATGGTTTCATTTTTTCCTTAGTGATGTGTAGGTTTAATTATAATAACAAGTATATTTTTAGCAAGCAAAAGCAGAGCAGGAGGAGGAATTCATTAGCAATACACTATTGAAAAAAATCCAGGCTCTGAAGAAAGAGAAAGAAACTTTGGCTCATCATTATGAACAGGAAGAGGAATGCCTCACTAATGATTTGTCCCGCAAACTTACTCAGGTAATTTACTGATTTCAATTAATAATTATTTTTATATTTTTGTAATAAATAATTTGTCCAGACTTTATAGTATAAGTTTGACAATAGTAGGCCTTTTTACTCCTGTTGATAATAAACTGTTTGATAAGAAATATTGAAGGTATATTATGAAGATAGCACTTAGGCTCCAGGGTAGCTCATGGTATCCGTTCAAGTAATACAATCCTGGTGCTGCAGGTTCAAATCCTGTCTAGGGCAATCTTTTATTTATTAGTAAAAGCTTGTCCTGAGAAATGGATGTTTAGAATGGGATAGCAACCTGTAGATAGGCCCTTCCTCCATGACCACAAGTGGTTAAATGGGAGGTTAACTCATTTAAAAAAAAAAGAAAAGAAAATAGTACTTAATACTGAGTAAATTACAACTGTAATAAATATCTTGCATAACTTACTAGATTTAAAATAAAAAAGTCCTTTTCCTTATTCTCCTCTTTTATTGGCACTGAGAACTTATTGACCTCTCCTCATATAAATTTTACTTATCTTCTCAAAAACATTTGAAATTTACTTATATTAGATTAAGGATATGGTTTGAAAATAAGAAATGAATTTGTAGAAAATCAGTATTGCTATCAAAAAAATAAGAGCACTATTGAAGCCATAATAAATAAAATTACAAATATTTAGGGAATAACCTGTCACAAAGAAAAAAATGTTAAGGTGTTCAATTTGACTTACCAAAAGCTTTCGACTTGGTAACTCACAATATTCTTATTGATAAATTGTGTAATTATGTCATTAGAAGAAATGTTCACAATTAATACTATCATATTAGAAACAAAGAAGATAGTTTGTAATAGTTAACAATGGCTATCAACAATCCACAGACGTTCAACTAAATAGAGGGGTAACTCAGGAATGAATAATTGGTCAACTGTTGTTTCTGTTAAATATAAATGATCTTTCATCACTTTTATACCCAACTAAGTTTTTGTTGGCAGATGCCTTGACAGTATTTTTTTTTTACTAAAAATAAATGAAGAGTTAATTATTATTATAAATAATTGATTTGGTGCTCTTAGTAAATGGATAGTACACAAGAAACTTATTAAATATTTCTAAAACATTTTTTATTTAAAATGAAAGTTTATGAATCTACTCACATAGAAAATATTAGTAAAAAAAGTTTAAAACGTTAAGTGGTTGAAATAACTAAATTTTTAGAAATAATTTTGGATCAAAATTTGAATTAAAAATCACAAATAAATGGAATAAAAAAAGAAATTAATCAAGCTACACATGTATTAAATAATTTCCTAGTAGCATCAGTAATCTATCCCCTTTCACCAATTTCAGTTATTAATGAACTAACCCAAAAGCTTAAATACTAAATTTCTTTTTAGAGCATGTGCAGAAATGTACATGTGTTGTATTGTAATATAAATACAGGAAGTTATTATTTCAAAAAATGAACTTATGCCAAATTCTATTAAATTAAATTTTGTAGAGACCCAATAATTATTTAACTAACTTTTAGTCATTAATGTTCGGTTTAAAAATATCAAAAAAGAAAAGAAAGTTTTTGTAGCTTCTTAGTTGAAGACTACAAGACTCTTTTCAACTTCAAGAATTACTCATTGAGTGAAGGCTTTGTAACAGACATGAATTAATGAGAAACTCAAGCTCTTTTAAGTTTCTCTTGGCCTGTACTTGATTACAATATTTAAGCCTAAAACATATACATAAACTTCTGTTAATAGTATTTAAAGAAATTAAAGTAACTATTATCAATACTTATTGTATTTTAATTTTTGTCCAGTTGAGGCAGGAGAAATGCAAGCTAGAACAGACTTTAGAACAAGAGCAAGAATGCCTTGTGAATAAGTTAATGAGGAAAATTGAGAAATTGGAAGCTGAAACACTAGCAAAGCAGAGCAACTTAGAACAGCTAAGAAGAGAAAAGGTATTGTATATTATATTCAGGGTAAATAATTTTTTTAAAGTGTATAATCTTTCATTACACATAGCGCAAAAATTACTTGATTTAACTCCTATATTTTTTTTTATCATGTCTACAGTCTTATTTATTATTTAGTCTTTAAACAAAAACATAAATAATTTTATAAGACTGGCTCTTTGGGAAGCAATAAGGTATATTGTCTATATAAGAATATTTTTCCGCCCCATCTTTAATTAGTTAGCCTTAACTTTATTACATTATACCACTGCATTTTGAGTGTCTTAATACTCATCTTCAGGTGTCATAGTATCATATTTTAATGTTACTGGCTGATACTTAATTTTTAGCCAGTACTTGCCAAAAATTAAGTATCAGCCAGTAACTTAGTCAATACTTAATTCTAAACTATTAATCATTTTTTATTATAAGAAATGTAGAGGTTTTTAGGTAAAGAATTTTTTTTTTTTTAGAACATTGTTAAAGTTCATCTTTAGTATTTAATCTTAATATTTGGCCCAACTATCATCATTTTCTTAAATGATTTTTATATTTTATTAATGGTAACAGTCATTAAAATTGGAAAACCATAAACAATTTGGAGTTCTATTACTATGCTTGAATTATTAAATTTTTAATGTCTGAATAAGTTATTGTTCTTTGAAAATGGAGGTTCCCAAAGGTAATTTTCCTATTTTTTGCTTTTTTTTTTTACCTCCGAAAAGGTAAAATGCAGCATAGGCTAACAATAAATTGGTGTTTATGGTGATAAGTGTATGCCAATGCCAGAGTTGGTTCACTTATTTTCACTACAGTAATTTTGATGTTAATGAAAAACCTTGCCCAAGCCGGCCGATTTTGAAAAAGTCAATACAATTTTCAGAATAAGAGGCAAATTACACATTCCTCTCACAATATTGCTCAGGAACTATAGATTAAACATTAAACAGTTTTAACCCATTTACATTGAATTTGACTTAAAAGAAACTTAATACTTTAGTTCCACATGAATATAGATGAAAATTAAGGGGGAAAAATGTAATTGACCGAGTTTACATTTGTGGCTAAAAAAAANTAGTGTTCTTAAAAAAAAAAAATAAATAAAAAATAAAAATAAATAAATAAATAAAACTGAGCCATTTTTTAAACAACTGATTATGGCTGATGAAAAGAGAGATCTGCAAATAACAATAAGAAGCAAAAAAAAAAATTCATGGTCAAAGCCCTGATAAGCTTGAATGGTGCAAAGTCTGGATTGATCCTTAAGGAAGGTGATGCTGATATATATCGTGTTCTTCTATTTCTATTATTTCAGGTTCTGTTTCTGTGGTTGGTAATTAATTTGTATTATTGGTACTTTTGGTTTAGTAATGTACTTAAGTCTTAGTTGTCTAGATCAGGTAAACATGGGAAAGATAATACTTTTGATTTGTGAGTCGATATGATTGATTACTTGGTGGATTTTGTGGATCCTGCTCCTTGGGTTTCCAGTTATAAAATAATTTTTCTTGGTGTAAAGTAATTTTGTTTTGTATTAAAATAGCTTTTAGTTAAGGAATTGTTGCTAGGTTTTGTGCATGTTCCCATATGAATTGTCTTCTAGGGGTATTAGTTTTATATTAATGCTGGCGGAAATTTAATTTTTTCAAATGGTTTTTATTTGTCAATATGGATCACTATCCAGGTCTTACGAATCTGTGTTTCTTGTACTTAACAGTGACTACTTTACTGGTTCTCTGAATCCATTTAATAGACTTCAGAGAGTTATGTTCCTACAGCATTTTATTAAGGGCTCTGTAAAATTTTGTTAATGGTTCGAAATAAAGCCGTATTCAAAATGACTGTGGGTATCACAGAGGATGTGGGATGTGGGTGTCAGTCCTGTGACCGACTGTAAATTTAGAAGTTATATCAATATTTCACACAAATTAAAAGGGGAGTCACTGGGGTCTTGTTTCAATTTAGAAATTTCTAATTATTAAGGGTAGCAGTTCCGCTTGTCATTGAATCAATTTTAAAAAATTGACTTTAAAGATTGAAATGGTTGAAACAGATTCAGCTGCCTTGCCTTTTCTTAAAGCTAAAATTCATCAGATACTCATTATGGTAGTTGTCTGGGTTATTGTGTTGAAAAACCTATTGACTAATTTCTCAGGAATAATTAAAAATATTTCATGATTTCTGTCTAAAAAAAATAAATAAAATGAAAAATAAGGCTCCTATCCCAATATTTCCTTCTTAAAACTGAGGGTTATTTTGTGATTGATAGATGGGCTGTATTTATAGAGCATAAAACATAGTAAAACAAATCAAATAAGTGGTGAAAGATAAAAAAATTTAAAAAATTCTTAAAATAAAAAAGTATGTTTACTAATGTTCATTCATTAGCAGATACTAAAATCTCTTGAACTCCATCCTTCTAAATATTCATCACACCTCCTCTCTGTCAATCTTCAAATCCCAAATATTGCCTCTTCTCTTCTTGCAATCAGTCACCACAAACTTCTATGATATGTTTATTTGTATTATTAGTTTTGAGCTATTTTCTTTTTCTTTTTTGTGAATTTTTTTTATTATCCTTTGTTTTTTCAGCTCATCATTGTAAAAACCTCTTCCCAAAGGAGTCTATAAAAAAAACAAAAACACTGTTTTTAACCAAGTATTTGAATTATTATATCTATGATATATAATACAATTAATACTCAAGGAATAGTCCATTTTCATTAGCCATCTGCTGACCAATTGCTCTCATGCTGATACCATTTCTTGGGATGGCTGTTGAAGAACTTTTTGACCTTTGAATTTTTTCTCTTGAAGAAAATGGGCCATGGATGGAAACAAATAGTAATCCAATATTGTGTGATCTGAAGGTGGAATGATCCAGGAGTTCGAACCCATGAAGTTCTTTAATCTTCACCTAGGCTCAGTGGGAAGTGTGAGGACGAGGAATAGCTTCTTGAAATAAAATTCCTTTTCGGTTAATCAAAGTGGGGTAAGTTTGCGAGTATTCGTGGGCTGATTCGACCAAACTGCTACTTCAGGACCTCATCAATATCCATTATTGACACCTGGAGCCCTTCTTCCTCTCAAACATGGTATCTCCACTGCTAAATGATTCAAACCAAGGCCTTGCAGTGCACTAGTCAAGGACACCTTCCCCTTCATATTTTAAAATATCACAAGTTGCTTCAATGGCTGCAAAATTTTTTTTTTTTTTTTTTCAATGCCTTAAAATTATGAGAATTTTGTGGGACACTGACATGTTTCTTTTTTGAAACAAATAAGTAAACTGAGACTATTTTGAAAAAGTCAAATGTCATTTTAAAAAGCTCAGAAAATGCTCTAAAGAGATTATTGAGTATTGATAAAATGGCTGTTTATTCAATAACATTGTTTATTACAGAAGAATAAAGTATTTTCTTAAAAAAATAATCATGAATTAATTATTAATTATGTTTCAGAATTTGAAGATATTCCTTTTTACTTTTAGGTTGAACTAGAGAACACTTTAGAACAGGAACAAGAAGCACTTGTGAACAGATTATGGAAGCGCATGGACAAACTTGAAGCTGAAAAAAGGTTAGGTTCTTTTGTATGATTGCTTTTATATAAACATAGTAAGAAAAAAAAATTGCACCACGATTAAATATATATATATATAAATTACTAATTTATATGCATATTGGACCAATTTAATGCAACATAATTATTAATTTATAGGTTTACTATTAGCAACTTTTTACAGAACTTCAGCAATATTCTTAAGATAAGCTAAAAATAATGTTTAAATTATTGTAAGACCAGATTGGAAAATCATCAATATTTTTATTATACAATTTTTATATTTTTATTCAATAAAGATAAAGACTGTTTATTATTAGTCTCACTCAAAGATGTGCATATGAAAGCGCTCATCAACTCTACACAATTACACACTCACCCACTAATTATTTTAAAATTATGTTTTTTTCCCAAAAGAAATAATGGAGGATAGTACTAGTCAATAGTTTTTATTTTCCTATTTTAGAACACTGCAAATTAAGTTGGACCAGCCAGTATCTGATCCAGCATCTCCACGAGATCTTAGTAATGGAGATACTGCTACAAACCTCTCAGAACATATTCAGAACCTAAGAGGTGAAGTAGCCAGGCTTAGGACTCTCCTAGCTCATGCACAACAAGAGCGTAAGTATTTCCTATTCTTGTTGAATTATTTTATATATGATAAAAGATACTTCACTAATAAATATAACTTATTTTATTTTGAAGTCATTACTTTTGCTATTTTTATGTTTTACTTCTCCTGATATTGCAATTGAATTACTGATCTTCTAAAATTTAAATTATGCTGGCTGCATTTCACATCCAAAACCCTTTTGGAGTTTTTGGGACTTATTATTCACCCCCCTCCTTTTCCCAATAAAAATATGGCCTTTTGGTGAGACCAGCGACTGGCTAACTTGATCTTACTTCTGCTTGAAGATTTTTAGAGTAAATATCTAAGAGTTCCAGTTTTTTTTTTTTTTTCTCCAGTTTGTTGAAACTTGAAATAACATGGTAAATATAATCAGCTGCTTTGTTTCTTTCAAATTTTTTTAAATAGTAACAATCACTGATCACAAAATATTGCTATCAATACTAATTGCATATAAAAATATTCATCAAAGTTTACTTGTCAATGAAGTAATTTTTCTTTTAACTTTTATTTATTTGCTACATTTTTGTTGATATAAATATTTTGTAATTTGATTACAATGTAGAACTAAAAAATAACAAAATAACAATTGCAAGAAGAGAGGTGACATATTACATTACTCCCAAATAATCACTGTCTATTCATGAAATTGTAATTTGAAACCACTCCTAAAGCTCTTCTACATTGAAGAATATGTAAAAAAATAATTTTTACTATAATTAAAATATTTCTACCTACCATTAAATAACATATAGCTGTTGTATCATCATAACGATTCTTTTACGTACATTTTTATAAGGAATATTATTTATTAGTTTATTTTAATTGTAAATTTACAAATTTAACTACTCATATTTTTTTTATCAAACTCTCATGAGCCATTATTTACATAAAACATTTTTCAATTATCATGTAATTATAGATATTATTAAAACCCTTCTTGATATAATAAATAAAGGTAGTAAATATTTGGTGGCATATTGACATTATTTTAGTTTCTTTGGAAACATTTTGTCAATCAAATTTAGGATTTTCATGTTTTTGTTTTATATCTGCATATCATGTCTTATTTTTATTCCTCATAAACTGATTTTAATTATATTTACGAATGTATTATTTAAAATAGATTTAAATAATTGTATTAGATATTATGTTATTAATTATTTTAAATTTAATGTTTATATTATTTATTTTAGATACTGAGAAAATGGAAAGATATGTGAAGGAGGAACGTCAAGTGCGAGAAGAGAATCTGAGACTGCAAAGAAAACTACAGCTAGAAGTTGAACGGCGTGAAGCGCTCTGCCGCCACCTCTCAGAATCTGAGAGCAGGTGTGATTTATTGCTTTCATTTTTTATTAACCATGATCAAACAAATGAATACATCCCACAACTTAAAGTGTACTTTGTTTTATTAAAAGTTCTAATTATTAGTGTTATGGAAAAATTTAGAAAACATGATAGGCTTAAAATGTAGTTCTCTGACATTTATTTTCTTCTGATAACAATATTATTTCTTTATTTTTATTATTAAAATAAAATGGAAATAATATCAATTGCTGTTCTAAATAATTTAAAATAATATAGATTTATTTTGATTCATTAATTCATCTTTCTTAAATTATAAACTTTAAAAGATTATATTTTTATTTTATTGATGTCTTTTAATATTATAATCTTTTTTTAGCCAATTGTGAATGTAGTTATTGAGATTTAAATTTTTAAAAATATTTTCTCCATCCTCCCTACTCAAAAACCCACTAAAATTTCTTAATATTTCTATTTTATAATGTTTATAAAAAAATAACAACCTATATTGTGTAAGATTTTTAAGGTTATATATATTCGAGAGTTGGTCAGATGGACCTGGGCAAGTATAAAGGTATGTTCTTTAAAAAGCTGAAGGCGGCAATAATAGTGAGATGTAAGATTGCATAAGCTGGCTTTAAACTGTTCTGAAAGATAAGTACGAGTAGCTCTCAACTATTTTTTAAAATTATTTTTCTTTTTATTTTAAATTACATAAAATATAAATGTTTGGAAAATAAATTTCACACCTATTATGCTCTGTATATTTTTTTCATCAACTAATAATAATTAGGATAAAATAATTCTATTTGGTCCTCCTGTGAACTCTCACTGTTACTGAACCGATTTCAACCTTAAATTAAATCATTCAATGCTTTGCAATAGGAAGTCTACATGCAAAATTTGATTTATATATTTTAAAAATAAGGGGTCCATCCAACCCATAGATCTAATCCATAGATACATTCTTTAATATTTTCCTTAATGTATGTTTTCATAAAAATAAAATATATAATAGAAAATAGTATTTTATGCCTGTTACGTTCAATAAATTTTTTCCAATTATATTATCAGAGTTATGGAAAATATATTGACAATTATTCAATATGTTCCCTTTTAAACCCCTTTCTCCTTGACCAATTCAGCCATTTCTAATTTTTTTTCAACTGCATCCACCTTATTTTGTACATTTTAGTTACTGCCAACGGTTTCACTTTGAAATTTTAACTTCCAATTATTTTTATTTAGTTTTCTTAATGACTATTATTGAATTTTATTTATTTGACTACTAATATTTTCTATATTATGTTCCAAATAATTTATATTACTTGTTAAAAATGTATTTGTTTGAGAAAGAGCCAATAATTTATGTACACTAATCTATATATTTTATAATTTTATGTAATGTTTTGTTGATTTATGTATATGAAGGGACTAATTTATGTGATAGTAAGATGATTCTGAGCTTTTGTGCTTTGTAGTTCTTTTAATTTTATTTATTTCAGTGACTGTTTTAGCTTGGAAATGGAAGAGGAGCGTCATTATAATGAGATGGCTTCAGGGGTTCGGAGCAGGACAGAATCTAGCCCAGGTCCTTTCAACCCTTCACCTGTACCTTCAAGACCTTTGTCTCCTGGAGGTGAGCATTTATGTTTAAGTATTTAGTATTTTTATTAGAAATTTCTCAAGAACTGTTTCCTTTGAAGCTTTTGTTCTCATAAATAATTTTACCAATTCATCAATAAGTTTAACCTTAACTTAAAATAATTTTTAGTGCAAGGGAACAGAATAAAAAATCTAACTGTCCCAGCCAGGACAGTCTAATTCTGGCTGGGACAGTTAGATTTTTTATTCTGTTCCCTTGCACTAAAAATTATCTAAATTTACATGGGATTAAAGACCACAAAATAAATAATATTTATAAACTTAACTTAAAATATTAACTTTGGCTTAAAGAGTCCAGGAATCTTCAGCATTTATTTTTTTTTTTTTATGCTGACTGTTTCAAGAAAGTGACTGAACCAGAATAAGTATATTTTCAAGCACTGAAATCAAACCAACTGATATAATTTTAATTTTTTTAAAAATGTAATAAAATTATTGAAATATAAATACATTCATTTCTAAAAATTTCTTATATTATTCAAAATTAATAAATGATCAAAAAATTCTGTTTATTTTCTTATTCTATGTTACTAATGGCATGTAATTTTTCTTCTTTCACCCAATAAAGCATTATTATTTATATTCGTGGGAATGCTCAAAATTAAATTTGGATGACTTCATTCCTCATGTTCTCTGAGTGATTTCATATAGCCCTTTGAGATCATTGAGATTTTCAGGAAGAGCAGTTACCATAAGGAAATAAGTTTTATCACTTTTAAAGGAAAGTGAGTGTCTCATAAATGTCAAATTATTAATATGCAGAATAGCGAATAGCATAACTTAGGTAATTTAAATATTCTCTGCTTCCTGTCGATTGGATTCCTATTGACACTACTATCTAAAAATATTGAGTCCCATTGATCCCAGGTGAGAGTGATTAAATTGTTAACAAAACAATAATATTAGAACATTTCAGGGAGGAGGAGGCTACTGAAAGTTTAGCCCTATAGATAGTTGGGTAGGGCCTCCACATTTGAAACACTTTGAGTATGCCAATAAAATATTTTATATGTACTTAATACTTTTATTGACATAATAATGTATAAATTAATAAATTCTAATGATATTTTATTATGTGTGCGTGTCTGTGTTAGTGTGTATGTGTGGGCTCGCGCCCGAGTGGTATATATAATCATAGGTATCAGTATGATATATTTTTTATATTTGTCTTTAGGAAGCAGTAGCAGAGAAACTGGGCGATGCTGTTCATGTGGAACCCCTTATCCTAGTGTTTCTGCATTTTTAGCGGGTAGCTCATCCCCACCAGCTCCCTCTGTGGTAATATATTTGACTTAATATTGTTAAGTTTTACTTCAATTAAAACTGTTATTATGTCTGACAAAAATTTCTATAAATCTCCTTCAATTAAAAACTGTTATTGTGTGTGACAGAAAGTTCTAAAAATCTCAAAACAAACTTGTATGTTTTAATATAAATTATTTTTGTAACCTATTGTTATTTATATATATAATGCATTAGGTAAATTAACTAATTTTGCTTCTATATAATTGCTGGCTGGTGGAGGTTCTCAATCAAAGATGGGAGAAATAAATGAGAAACGGTCTCAAACCTCCACAGTTTGCACATTTATTTTAAATGCAGAGTGCTTTCAAGGCTCACTCTTCATCTTCAGTGCTCTAAGTTGGTCGAGATGAACTCTCTCTTTAAACTAATTTATTTAAAATATCTATCACAGAGAGTAGTTGCATAAAATGTATTTATATCAGGTACAATACATAAAACTCTTCTTCACGGTATACAGTATTATGCACTCTGGTTTTAATCCATAATTTATGACTTTATAAAGATGAAAGAGTTTATAAGAATGTGATTATTAATTTGTAAAAGAGTGAGATAAAATAGTTTAATTTTGTTTTTATGGTTATTAATCAATAGCCTTAATATGAAATTTTTGCAATATCCTCCTCGCTGAAAGAACTGTAGTCTTTGTAGTATGTAGGTGTGTGGTGATTACTATATTACAAGTATTCTCCGTCTTTCTCCGGTTTCTGCAAACCATCTCCCAGTATTAATATGTGTAGTGAAATTACATGTTGCTTTTGTTTATACTGGGATTGGCAGCTTGAGTAAGGAGGTTTGTGGGTGAAAAATATTTCTAAGCCACTTCTACCTATATTTCTGATATTAGAGGAACTAAATATTAAGTTAAAGATTAGTTAGATTATAATCATTGTTGATTGTAATAGACTGAGACTGGTTTCTATTCTAATTCTTCTGTTATTGAAAAGTTATAAATGAAGATTTTATTGTTGCATGAGAAAGCTCAATGTCTCCTCCAGTCACAAATTATTATTTCATAATGAATCTATTGATATTAATTAACTATTTTCAGGGAACTCATGTTCGACGGAATCCAGAAAGATTTATCAAGCCTGCTATTCCACCAGCTTATGGTGCTCCACCTTCACCCATGGACATTTCTAAGTCATAGGTATTATTTCTTTCTTTGTTTTATAACTTTATATGACATTTTTTTGTTGATGAAAGATAAACTATAAATATTTTTTAATAGAAAGAAAGTGAAATTTCATAATTTATTTTTGTGAAATTACTTAGTAAAATTAGAACATAATGTATGAAAAAATCACACAAATACATATAGAACACAAAAAGAAATAAAATCACAAGGAGTGAAGTTTTCTGGGATCTCTTACCCTTCGTCAGTGGGGAGTGAAGAGAGTCTCTCTGACCAGTCTGGTCAGTCTCAGAAGAGAGACTCTTTACTCTTCACTCCTCACTGACAAGGTCGAGAGATCCCAGAAAATTTTACCCCTTGTGATTTTTCAGACTGCACTGCACTCTCTATCCCACCTGTTCTTGATTACTATATATCACAGCCACGAGTGTTCCATTTATTATATATATGTATATACACCCTCACAAAAAGTGCATGTTTAAATCTGTACCTCGGAGGGATACAACACTATGTCCATTTTTGTCAAAAATGACATTATTACACAGTTAAAATCAGCTTTTCTTATATTTCTTAGAGGTATAGAACACTATGTCCTGGACCGGTTTATTAATAGAGTGTTCTGATAAAATATCATTACAAAATCTCAATAAATAGTAAATAAAACATAGATTTTAGGTGACAAAAAGTTTAATATTGCTCTCCTGTAAAATGGACATAGTGTTCTATCCCTCCGAGGTACAGAAATAAACATATTCAAGAATGAAATTAAGTGTTTGTCCCAAACAGACTAGAATCAATCTTAGAGGTAAATTTTTTAATGAAAATAGTCATTTATTTCTAATTTTTCCATTTTTACTAAAATGTGAAAACTGCAGTTTACAGCCCTTGCGATACGGACTTTCTTTTCTTTTAAAACTAAAATTTAAAAAAAAAAAAAAATCTTATTCTATTCTTTACAGTTATTGTTGATATTTTGCTCTCAACTCTTTCTTTATAAACTCAGTAGGTTCAGTTTAGATTCTAAACCATGGTTAATTTTACATATTAAGTATACCAAGTAGATTATTAAATTTATAAAATTATCTTAAGTGACAGATTCATGAATATATGTATTTTATTATTTATTATTATTGTAAAAAATATAAAAGTTTTATGTAATAAGAACGTACAGCTATAATAAAGAGGTGTACACAAAAAATTACTGTTTAATCAAATTCTGATTTAGTATCAGACCTACAAAAATTTAGTACAATTACTTTCTTGACATCTCTGTATATACAAAAAGTGTATATTTGAATAAACATATGACATAAAAGTTGGAAAAATTCAAAAGAATTCCATCTATTAAGTTTAATAATTTTTAGACAAAATACCTATTGGAAGAGATTTAGGTTTTAATGAAATGAAAAATTAGAATGAGCACTGACTAGTAAAATCTTTGTTAGTTCAGATTCACATAGATAGTAGAAATCATCTAAATTATAAAAGATAAGATACATTTTCGATATCAATTAGCAAACTACTATTAAGCATAAAAACCATTATATTTTTGTAGATTTTTCTAAAATTTATTTGTTTTTATAATATTAATACAATTACATTATCTGTTAATTTTTTTTTTTTTTTTTTTATTATAGATTGAAGGTAAAAATTTGCTAACTGATCAAATGTTCATAAGATGAGACTTCTTTTCTTGCTGCTTTGTGCTGCACACTCGGAGTCTCCTTTCATTTTATGCTAGCAGCCGCCATGAAATGAGTCTCCGATGATAATTACGCTTTCACGTACCTTACTTGTACCGTTAAATTAAAAAAAAGAAAGTACAGCTGGATCAGCTAATTAATGTCTCTTGAAGCTTTATTGCCTACCGAAAATACTTGGTATTATTTGGACTGAGTAAAGCAGATATGTCTGCTTAGAAGCCCCTTTCTATTCTTAGTATTATTTTTATGTCTTTTGTTGCTAAGTTTCAGAAAAAAAGGTGCATGCTGTGAGTGGTTTAACTTGATTAGTTGTATATTAGTCATTAAATTAATTCAAGGAATTTCAGTGTTATATTTTATTGACCTTTTCTTGTTAATATATTTTTAAGTTGAGCTTATTAATTGTTTCTAATGTAATTTGCCCTTCTCATTTCCATGTCTCACATTCTCTATATCAAAAATATTAATCCAACATTTTTTTCTGTTTTATTTTTTGGTTTTACACTTTTCTTAAGGTTCTTTGAATAGCTCTTAACTGTTTCTGTCTCCCATGAGTAACTTATATATTTATAAATTATTAAAAAATAAGTCTCGTATGTTAGCTTATTTTATCTGAATCTGATAGCCCAATAATTATAACTTTTGCTAATTGTTTTATCATTCTCAATAGTCTGCTGGATAATTTCCTCATGTAAGAAAGTTTAATCCACTTGTCAGAAATAGCGTAGGACTGAGCAGTATAATCTCTTTGATATCAATGTTCTGCTGCTTTGTGCCTTGGAATTTATAAACCGTCACTTTCTTCTCTCTTTAATAGATTTAGTATCTCAATCAGACATTTTAAAAGTTGATTACTCTTAATTAAAGTAAATTTATTTAGTTCATGTGCATCTAACAACTAACAATTTTAAGAGGGCTTTCTTTATTATTTTATTGATTGGTTTTTGTTAGGAATAGTGGGACTGAGGATATAAGAATTCATTCTATATTCAGAGGAAAAGGTAAACCTTTCTTAATAATATGGAGAAACTCAGAATGTTGGATCTTATGTGGGAATGAGGAGAGTTAGTGATAGATTTCCCTCCTCCAGGTTGTATATATTTTCTTATATATCAAACCATCTCC
>KZ807368.1:13825-25379 GCA_000696205.2 Oncopeltus fasciatus | reverse complement strand
ATGTCAGCTACTTCGAGTTTAAGACGAATTTCTCGTCTTTCTCGTAAGTTAGGCTCTCGCTAATGTAGAGGGAACTGAATGAGATAGCTGGCTGGTCCTTGTGGTGTAATGGATTAATTTGCATTCCAGCCCGGATAGCAGGAGGTCCAGGTTCGATTCCTGGCGAGGACAGATAGTTTTTTATTTTCTGTTCCCTCTCATTAATTGTTTAAAAATAATCTACCAATGTTTCGGCTTACATTGTAAGCCATCTTCAGGGCTACCATGGAAATTTTAACTTAGGGACAGGACGTCCTCTCTCATTTTCATGATAGGCAGCCCTGAAGATGGCTTACAATGTAAGCCAAAACGTTGGCAGATAATCTTTTAAAAAAATATACTTTTTATAATTTGTATTTTTTTGGATCTGACCGAACCCCAACTAAAATCATCTAATAATAAAAAACATAGGTAGTGAAATACCACTAGTTGTAATCCCCCATGATAAACTTAATGAGTCTAAGGGCATTACTTACTGCCCAGATTTAGATGAACTGAATGAGGAAAATAAATTAGGGGATCTGAAATAACAAAATGTGAAAACAGTCAAAAGAATAATTTAAAAAAAAAACCAGTTGTATATATTAACATTTAGTTTACCTAAAATTTTAAAAGTAGGATTCTATAACTTGAAAACTCGCCTTTATGTGCCCAATCCCCTAAAATGCATAACCTGTCTTAAATTTGGTCATATGGATGAAAAATGCAATATAAATCCGGTATGTTCTCTGTGTGGCTACAGGATCCATCTTCCTCCTATATAGAAAAATTCATTATTTCCCTCTAATGTTTTTCTTATTATCCAACTCTTATAATTTCTTGACCTACGATTATTATGAGAGTTTCTTATATACCTCTAATGGATTTTTTATATTAATGTTTGTATATTACTATGCTTGTTTACTATAATATATATGTTATCTTGATATCTGTGTATATTCATATCCACAACTCTATGTTCTAATTCTATCTCTAAGTTGTCCAAACTCCTCTTAAACTATAAAATTTAAATATTCTATTTATGCAACTTCTCTACGACCTCAGGCATTCAATTAAAATACAGAAGGAAAACTAAACCTATTAAACAATGACAATCATCTCCTGGAATTGCAATGGTGTCTTCTAATGAATGAAAATCCAGCTGTCATATGTGTTCAAGAAAACCATCTAGCACCTTCACATTTAAACATATATAGAAAAGACAAAATCACAGACAACAAAACCCGTGGGGGCGTTTTGACAGCCGTTTTTAATCAATATCACTCAGAGCCTATTAACATTGATACCAATCTCCAAGCTGTCGTTACTATTTGTCCCCTGTTAGCATTTGCAATGTTTACCTGCCTCGGATTGAGTCTATTGACGAACTTGCTCTAGTCCGAATTATAAATTCCCTTCAACCGCCGTACATAATTAGGGGACTTCAGCAGTTCCCACCTAGCTTTGTCACCCTCTGCCACAAGTTCCAGAGGGAAAATCATAAAGATAATCATAGATGGCTCTGAATATACTCCTCAATAGCAGTAACTCAACATATGTCCAGCTCACGGTACCATAACTGACCTCACTGTCTGCTCAGCGAACCTGACAACTGCTCACTCATGGAAAACAGGCTCCCATCAACATGTTAGTGACCACTTTCCCATCATCTCACAGCCAACAAAGTCACTACCATCAATTAAAAGGTGTCTTAAATAGATAATAGAAAAAGGTGACTAGGATACTTTTTGTAGTATGCTAAACCTCGACGAGTTACCTCATGATCCAACCAAACAAGTTCAGAGAGTTGTGGAAATAATCATATAGCTGCAGAACAGTCGATCTCCAATACTAACGGCAAACCAACAAGTAACCACACCATGGTTTGATGACGAATGCCGTCAAGCCCGAAAGACCGAGAATAAAGCGCTCACTGTATTCCAAAAGCACCCCACCACTCAGAATCTAATAAAATATAAAAAAGAAAAAGCAAAAACAAGGAAACTCATAAAACATAAAAAGAAGAAATCCTGGATGGCATATGAGGAGACAATTAACACAAACACTCCGATTTGGAAAGTATGGGAAAAAATTCACAATATTTCAGGTTCATAATATATTAACATTCCTGCTCTAAAACTTAACAGCCTCATCATATCTGAACCTCAGCAACTCAGCGAAAATTTTGTCTACCACTTCTCTAATATTTCAAGCACGCTTACAGACACAGAATAATGAGCTAACTTCACTTTCATGAATTTTTCAGAACCTCATAAAATGAAAATATTAATTATAATAGCCCAATTATTTTCATGGAACTTAACTTTGCAATCAATCAGCTTAAAAATTCAACTTCCAGACAAGACGAAATGGTAATGAATTTCTCACAGCAATTTAAATCAATTCTCTTATACATCTTCAATGCAATATGGAAAAGTAGCATCATTCCTAATCACTGGTTTGAAGGAATAGTCATCCCAATCCCCAAGCCAGGCAAAGATACACTTCTAATTAATAACTACAGGCCAACATTCCTCTCAAGTTGCTTATGCAAGGTCCTAGAAAGAATAATCAACAATAGATTTCTTTGGACTCACGGAAAAGCTCAATCTCCTAACTCCAGCCCAATGTGTATTCAGAAAAGGCAAATCAACAATCTTGTTACCATAGAAGCTGAAGTGCTGAACACTTTCACAGAAGGAAAAGAAGTTATCGGCATATTTTTTGACTTCGAAAAGGCATATGATACGATTCGACGAAGCCAAGTGCTGAAGCTATTATTTGTGTGGGGCTTCCGTGGATGACTGCAAAGCTTTATTAAAAATTGTCTCAATAATGCTACATCAGAGTCCGAATTGTAAACAAGCTTTCAAGACGAAAACCCTTGATGATCTAAAAATATTTATTGGCTTCACAAACCTTCTATGGGCAAATAGGTTCCTGCAAAACACTATCAACAAACTCAACATCTGGACCGAATCAAACAACCTCAATTCTCAATTAATAAAACAAAATGCATTCTCTTCTCCAAAAAAAGGCACCCAAGCCCACACCCCTAATATTGAATCTGCCCACACTTTTAATATTGAATGGCCAACGTAAGACCTTTGCTAGAGAAATACATTTTTTTCAGAAGTGATAGAAGACGATAAGCTAAATTGGCTAATTCATATAAAAATATATATAAAAGAAGAATGTTATAAGAGACTCAATATTCTAAAGATATTATCTAAAACAACACGAGGAGCAGATAAAGAATCTCTTCTCATGATATTCATGAGTCCTATAAAGTCTTATCTTGTCTAATATAGACTATGGCAGCATTATCTATTCCTCAGCCAGATCAAATCATCTAATTTATCTGGACACGATTAACCTCACTGGAATCTGCCTAGCAACAGGTGTCTTTAGGACTAGCCCTATCAAGAGCCTCTATGCAAAATCTGGCATTCCTCTATGCAATCAATTATTATTCAGCTCCTAACCAATTAAACACCTCATAAATATATCTTTGAACCTAGACACTATTCCATATTGGTATATGGAATACCCTCAACGCCCAGCCCCCTCAATAGAAAAATTAGCCACTCTCTCCCAGCCATAGATATACAGGATGAAACAATCGAAGAACCTCCATTTAGAAAAAATACCCTAATCGACATAAGCCTAACCAAGCTTAAGAAAAACCTTTCCTCTAATGAAAAATTGGCCAATGCAAATGAAATTATTCAAGCATACTCAGAACATGACATTATATATACTAATGGCTCAAAATAAGAAGAAAAGTTGCAGTTGTCTGCAACGAAACACAGTCCAACAAAAACTATCACACATAGCTTCTATACATGGTTAAAATGCAAGCAATATGTCTCGCTCTCTTCCACATTATTACAACAGATCAAAATGACACATGTTCTGACTCACTCTCACCTTTAAATAATATTAAGAACGGAAAAAAGTAAAGTCCTATACTAAAAAAAATTTTCCACTACATTCGCATCATTCAATACCAAGAGAAAATGTCAAATTCCTGTGGGTTCCATCACACATTGGTATCCAAGGAAACGAGACGTCAGATAAGGCTGCGAAAAAAGCAGCCCTTAAGAACACGCCTCACAAAAATATCATGCAACCAGATGATGTTAAATGTTTGCTAAAATTGCGAAAAATATGCAGACTGGTACACACTGTGGAAAGTGGAACCAATTAATAATAAACTGCGGGCCATAAAAGACTCGAGTGGTCCAGTTCAGAGGTAATAGAAGGGAAGAGGTTGTCTCATTACCAAAATACAATATTACTTATTACTTACCTTGAAAAAGGTGGAAATAGTTTCTAGTTCTGTTTTTAAGGTCTCCTGATCTTATTATTTATTGTTATTGTGAGTGAGTAAGGGGCTTTCCAATAACTTTTGGGAGCACTCTCCAGATCACACCATTTCGCAGATCCAAATATCAACAAGGCTTCGGAGGCTGTATAATTCTTTTTGGTAAAATCAGAGGTTAAACATTTTAAGTATATTTAATATTTGAGATTAATATATTAATGGTATAATAGGATTTAAATTCTAATTATGTCAAAGCAAGGTTGAAATTAATTCAGTGGGGGAGACATTTTTTTTTAATCAGTTATTAATATTCAAGGTTTATATTTCATGCATTAAATAAGTTGACATATAATTCATGGTAAGTTGGCTCACTTGCAACAAAATGAAATATGGAAAAGTATTTTGGAGGAATCTAATTGGTGATTTAATTCTGTTTAATCCCCTCTCTCAAAATTTGATATTTTTCGTTTTGACAGTATAATCTGAAAGATGAAAGAACATAGCATGAATAACCGAGGATGAGGCGTATTATGACCCTCAGTGGTTGAGATGCCTTAATAAAAAAAAAAAAAAAAAAAAAAAAGAAAGAACATAGCATATATATTCCGAAGTGGATTGCTATATTATAATAATTAGTTATAATACTACCATCAATATTTATAGACTAAATTGGAGGTGTATATCCTTTTTCCGATATCTTTCTCAATTTTTCCCATACAGCTTTAACTGTTGTGTCGTGAGACAAAACATATTTCCTCCATGAATCACGTTTACTTTTACTACAAGTGTACCTGGCATGAACTTTAACTCGGTTATAACCCTCTATTGGATTAGTATTTGGGTGTCTTCGTACTTTTCTAAGAATTTTTAATCTATTCTTCCTAGCTTTTTGGCACTCATCATTCCACCAAGGAACGGGAACTTCCCTAGGCACCAACTTTGTCTTTGGAATTGTCTGTTCTGCTGCTGCTGTAAATGTATTTTTTATCTGATTGAAGATAAGATTAGCATAATTTCTTATGCCAATGGATGATATTTCTGCTAGCTATTGGTAAAGCTTCCAATTAGCTTAATTTATCTTCCATCGTGAAGGTCGTGAATACTAGGGGGAGCTATGGGGAAGTTTCTATTTTGATTGATGGAGGAACTTTTTATTTTGATTTCTCGACTTGAGTGGCCGAGAATTTTTTTTTTTTTTTTTTTGGGGGGGGGGGAGAACTCAAGGATACCTGATGTGATCTCTCTGGCTTTGACAATTATGAGTTTTTCTTGGAGAAAAATTTCTTAAAACCTATACCACTTGGGATACATAATGAAAATATTTTAAATATTGTTATAAGAACATTTTTGTAAAGTTTTGCCATTTGAAATTCCAAAGCTGTTGGTGTTAGAATTTGAGAAAATATAAAACCATTTATTATTTTAGGCAAACATGTTTTTGGAAAGTTTAAGATTACTTAAATGTAAATGATCTAAAATGTTCTTTTCACTACCAATGAATATAGTACTATCATACCTTCTATTATCCGTCTTCATTGGTTTCTGCAAACCATCTTCTGTTGGCGAGCGCTTTCGGACATTGTCAATCTTCTTGGCCGAATACACGTGTTCACTGTCACTCTCTGTATTTAACTGCTAAACACATGTTGAATACAGACGGTGACAGTGAACACATGTATTCGGCCAAGAAGATGGACAATGTCAGAAAGCGATCGCCAACAGAAGATGGTTTGCAGAAACCAATGAAGACGGATAATAGAAGGTATGATAGTTACTTATATGTATATAAAACAGGTGTTTCTATAGAAAACTAAATGTTCAGCCAATAGGAAGAGATATTTCTGTTCCATTGAGTAGAATAAAAGTCCATAAATTGTTTTAAAAAACAAAGTTAAATCTTATTACTCAAATTTATTATCAAAATTGAAACTGAAACGGTAAACAAAATTGTTTTTTTAAGAAAAAACAATTTTGTTTACCGTTTCAGTTTACTTCTTAATAGTAAAATAAGTTTTACTATTAAGAAGTAATTTGAAGTATTGAAAAAATATTTAGAATGGAAGAAAAAATAATCAAATTAAAAAGAATTTTGAATTTTATTTCCCAGTACCTAATGCCCAAAAAATGTGTGTAATGGAAAATTTATGGATTTATATTGCTACATATGAATTAATATCTTTAGAGATAAGGTAGTGACTGAAAAATTGATAAGCGGGCCTTGTTTGTTGAAGTCCAGCATTGGACGATGGAGAAATTGGACAATATCTACCAGTGTGGAGCAGTTACTTTTTGTGACGTCACAAAAGTAGCAATCACCGGGAAGGTACTGTTTGCCTATGTACATCGAACATTCAATTGCTCCCTAATTTCCTACATACCTCCTTGCCTGGACTTCCTGTCTCTATGGTGTCTTCACTGCTAAATTAATTAAAATTTTAACATCTGGTGTTCGTGTATTTATTATTTTCTGCCTTATGCAAATCTTTCTTTATGTACAATGATGAATACGATGTTCTCTTTTCCTACTTTATTGGTTTTCAGCAGAAATACCAAACGTGAATCTAATTATGTACGGCCCCAGAATATTGCTGCTGCTAAAACTATTGCGGAACTCATACGTACAAATTTAGGACCCACTGCAATGTACAAGATGCTAATGGACCCGATGGGCGGCGTTGTTATGACTAACGATGGTAACGCTATTCTGAGGGAGATAATAGTGCAGCACCCTGTTGCCAAAATGATGATTGAAATAGCCAGAACTCAAGATGAAGAGGTAGGTGATGGCACGACCTCTGTAATTTTACTCTGTGGAGAAATACTGTCGGAAGTTGAAAAATACTTGGACTCTTATCATCCTTATATTATCATTAGGGATCTTCGTCGGGCTCTCGACGATATTTTAACTTCCCTTGCTCAGTTGACAAAAACTGTGGATATAAAAAATAGTGAAGAGGTACTTAGTATTGCCAAATCTTGTTTGGGAACTAAGTTTTTAAGTACTGGCTGGTCCGATATGTTGTGCGATCTATCAGTGAGAGCTGTAAATATTGTCAGAGAATCTTTGAAAGGAAAGCAGAGAATCGACATAACTAGTTTTGTAAGGATTGAAAAGCTTCCAGGTGGAACACTAGATGATACTCAGCTCATCGAAGGCGTTGTGATAAATAAAGATATTATCCACCCCCAGATGAGGCGATTAATATTGAATCCTCGTATTATTATTTTATGTTCTGGGTTGGAATATAAAAAAGGTGCTAGTGTCACTAATGTTGAAATTACAAGTGAAGAAGGTTTCACAAGAATGTTGGACATAGAAGAAGAACAAATTACTAATATGTGCAAGATAATAATTTCTCATAAACCAGATGTTGTAATAACAGAAAAAGGCATTTCAGACCTAGCCATACATCATTTAGCTAAAGCTGATATATCAGCTTTAAGAAGAGTTAAGCATATGGATATTATACGGTTATCCAGAGTTTGTGGGGCTACTATTATGGGACGTGTTGAAGAAATAAATGAGAAACATATTGGTACTCGTGCTGGAAAATTTGAAGTCAGAATTCTAGGAGATGATTACTTTACATTTATTTCAGATTGTATGGATATTAAAGCTTGTACTTTGTTTCTTCGAGGTCCAAGCAAAGATATCCTCCACGAGTTAGAGAGAAACCTTCATGATGTAATGAATATAATAAGAAATATTTATTACGAGCCCAGTGTAGTTCCGGGTGCTGGAGCAATTGAGATGAAGCTTTTTACAAAATTGTCAGCTGCTTGTCAAGGATTTGATTCAGAGGAAACTCCATACTTTGCTACCTTAAAGGCACTAAAGATAATACCCAGAACCCTCCTAGAAAATACTGGCTGCTCACCTTTGCATGGTATGAATGAACTTGAAACAAAACACATAAAAGGGGAAACTTATGGTGTTAATGGAGTTTCAGGCGAACTTGAGAGTGCTAATCAACTAGGAGTGTGGGAATCATCAAGAGTTAAGAGTCAAGTTTATAAATCTGCAATAGAGACTGCAATTCAGATATTGAAAGTTGATGAGATTGTTTCGGGGACTAAGTCCCGAGAAAAGCAAGAACAATCTAAGCAGGTAAAAGCTGCTGGAGGAGAAAAACCCCAAACAACAGAAAAAGGGCAAGGTGACACATGTGAAGGCTAAAAAAAATTAATAGTAATATAAATATTCCATTTCATATTTGTAGATTTTCGTAGGTTATTAATGGCAAATTTATTTATGATTTATCAGTTTATTAATGTAAATTTAATTTTTCATATTTTTATAACTTTATTCTTAATCATTTGTGACTGAACAAATTTAATTATTACTTGATGTTTCTATAATCTTTCACTAATCATATTTGTTTACCAACCTACTAGTTATTCTTGTTTCTGTATCATAAATAATAAAATTTGTAGCTATATTTTATTTTTTATTTTTAACCGAATGTGTATTACTTAATTATGAACACTTCTTTTCCAACTCATTATTTTTTCTCAGAAATAACTCCAACCAATTTGACTAAAGGTTAATTTGAAATTTTTTTTGATCCAATTTTATTTTGAAAAGGCACTTTGCATAATGTAATATGGTTATTATGCTAATTAAAAATTCAATATAATAAAATATTTTTAGTCGTTGCTTGCTTAAAAAACAGGTAAACAAAAATTGACAATGCCATTAGAACTTGTTTTCCAATTTTATTTTTAGAGATATAAAACAGTTTTACTTATACTTAAGGGAGGAGAGCTGCTTTCAGCTGTGTGAGAGCTTTTGCCTCAGCAGGGATGTACTGAAAGAATTAATTTAATGATGGCTTGGGAAGACATGCTATCCTTCAAATTTGATGAGACTTTAGTAGCTAGACTACTTGGCTTGAATGAATAAAAGTTATACTGAATGCCATACTTCCTGAACAAATCTATCGGAACTAGACTAGGAAGTTGATAAATATTCCCTAACACTCTTGGACCAACACTGGCAGTGGATAATTGATATAGTCCGGCTATGTGAGCTATGTAAACCTTTTGATCTACAGTTTAAATTAGACTTTCCTTTGTGGGTGGCACTTGAACCCTAATCTGATCTATCAGGTTGTAGATTTATGGGCTTAAAAATGTATGTACGTAATTACTGCCAATTGAAAAAGTCTCAACAGTTCGACTATTGGAGGAGTGCCCAGCAGAAGATGAACGAAAGCTTCTCTAGGCTCTTTCTTCTTAATAAGATAAAAAGACTAAACAGACTCACTCACCCTGAGTGTCATTGGAAAAAAATTGAAATGAATATCACCTGAAAAGGTTAAGTAGTTTGAAGGAAACAACATGTGGCCTATAGTTGACCTTTAGCCCCAAAGTCCCTTCCTCTAATTATGAATTTATTTCAATTGTTTGAAATACTTTTAGCTCCTTATAAATTCATGTATAATTGAGATTTTGTAACTGATTATAATGGAACTGACAAACTCAGAGAGCAGATTGTGAGTAAGATAAAAATTACCGTTTGAATTTCAATTAGAAAGTACAGCTTTAGAGAAGGTGGTTCATCTGAGGTGAGGAGAAACATAACCCTCAGGAAGTTTTGTAGCCGAATATATAATTAACCTCTTCCTTTGTCATTTTTGATCTTCTAACATTGACCTCTCCCTCTGATGCTGTAATATATATCATATCATGAATAAGAAAAACTTTCATTAGAACCCATATAAATGTAGAATAATATCAATTCTTCTACTATCTAATGATCATATCTGACCAGGTTGGAGAGAATATTCTTGATGGAGATAATGGAGAGAAAAAGGCAGAATTTTTATTTCTTAAAAGTTCAAATTATGAAATTGTTTAAGAATTGTTGAGAATTAGTGAGGGTACAATAAGCTAAGTTGAATGGTTAAATGTGCTTTAAATAAGCTTTGTGGTACTATAAAGCTGTATAGTACTGTAGCAAAAATGTATGTTATCCCTCAAGCTTATTAAGTTTTATGTTTTAATTTATGATAATTTAAATTTATTAAATAGCTCTGTTGAAGCAGAATGTGAGATTCATTAGTAAACCAATGAAACTTGAAGCATAAAGCTCTTTGTATTTTATTGTTTGCATAATCTTACCAAAGTATAACATTTGTAATTACGTTACCAAAGTATTCTCATAGGAGGTCCAATGAACCTTGGACTTTTTTTACAATCTTTTTATATAGAGGTTAAACAAAGTCAGAGTTTGGCTTGGACAGTTTAGGGAAGCTTGCATGGTATAATCTGGAACAAGAATATAACTTATGAGAAGAAAATACTCATTTACAAAGTTAAAGTATTATATTTCAGAGAAATAATACATTTATTGATATTTATTATATCACTCAAAGAAATCTTTGAACAGACTGATAAGTATTTTAGTGGCCTAAAATTTCATGACAATCTTAGCATAAGCATGTTAAATAAAACATTCAAATTAGAAAAAAATTAAGTGGGAGTAAATTAAGGGTCAAACTAAGATTATGGTTTGACTCTATTATGAAGGAAAATGGAATTTTAAAGATTCTGTTGAAATCAAATTCCTGAATTATGGCATGCACTTTTTTTATTATTTTTTCCTCAATAAGAATGTATTATTATTAATTATACTTCCATATTTTTTTATTTCTTCTGTTGACAATTGTTTATGAAATTATTAAGATAAAATGTAATTTATCTACACCTGAAAAATATTTAGAATTAGAGGGAAAAAAAATCAGGATATAAATCCACTATTATTACAATTAACAATATATGTACTATTATATCACAAAATTTTATACTAATTATTGTTTAAACCTAGTTTTGAGCAAATGCTATCCATGAAAGTTACTATTTTTATGTTATTTCTGATACATGTAGGTGGTAATTACAGTAAATTCATATAAAGTATGATAAAATAGAGTAAAAATTGAAATACTAAGGATAAATAAGATAAAATTATTAAAAAAAAATAAATAGTTCAAAAGATATATAATATTTAAATTTGGCATGCTGCTTTTAAATGTAAAATGAAAGAATGAGCTCCTTATTGAGAAAAATGAGACAAAAAGGAGGAGATTTCCTAATATATCAAGTTTAAGTTAAACATTTTATTAAAATTAAATTCAGGAATACTTCTACTAAATATAAGAAATATGTTCAATAAAATACATTTCCTATATATTTTATAATATTCATTAA
>KZ807368.1:0-12408 GCA_000696205.2 Oncopeltus fasciatus | reverse complement strand
TAAATTATTAATAATTTATAAATCCAAAATTATTTTCTTCAAATTTGACAATAAATAATAAAATAGATAACCAATAAATAAATGGCTAGTATTTGCTAGTAAAAGAGAACACATATTTCTAAGCATGAAAAAAAAGACAATTTCTTCCCAATAGTATGGATATGTATGCTGTAAGGCCATCAGGATCTTCAGTAGCTATGGCTAAGAATATTTGACTACCTAAACAAAGGGGGCAGCCTGGCCCCCGAAAATAAAATAAATTTTATTAAAATAATTTAATCTTTGAATTTGATGTAGTTTGCAAGTAATGGCAAGAGCTAAATAAGTTACCCAAATGCTTGATAATCCTATAATTAAAGGAATAAAAAATTAAGATTATATAAACTCTTGCTGATTATCTTATATAAGACTATATTATTTTTATTATTAATTGTACTGCTGTATTATTTTTTTAACTAATCATCATTAATGAAACAATCATTTAATAATTTTTAATTTGTATGAATTTTTTTTGGAGAATAATGTAATTTATTAGAATGCATATTCAAAATTAATGATCTTTAATGATAATTTGAAACTCATAATAATGAAAAGGAAAATAAATTATAACATTATTTGTATAAAATAGTAATATTTTTGAAAAAATATATTTAACACTATCTTCCTCCCTCTCCTACAAATCCTCACTTTGTCTTCCTACTTTCTCACAAACCTGATTCATCCAGGATTAGGAGTTAATCTGGTAATATAACTTTTCCTCCAGAGATAGACATAATATTTATAATTATAACATTTGTAGCAAATTTCCTTATGATACTTTTATCCAATTAAATTGAATAATATATTATCTACTAATTTATATGTTTTGAAATATAAAGTGTAATAAAACAAGCAAAAGAATTTTTTTTTTCAATGGGGTAAATAACACTAAAAATTAGTAACTTAGCGCAATAAAGATATTAATGCCCAATGTACTTTGTTTTCCTTTATTCTTTTTTTTATCCAATTTCAAAAATTTCCCATATATGGATGCATTTAATAACTTGAGATTTACTCAATGCAGAATATTTAGATATAATAAAGTACCTATATATAACCATTTTTCCCACCATATTAAATATCTAAGAGAGTTATTCTATGTTTTCTAAGATATATAACTTCCCAAATACTTTAAAAATAAAGGTTATTGACTTTTTATATTAACAAAATCGTAAAATCTTATTTACATATTTGAAACTAACATATTTCAGAAACATGCACTCTCAATGTTTCTATCTTAATAATCAGATGCTTAAAATTTGTTCCACTCCGTCTAGAATAAAGACAAATAATTATATGAAAGGAAGCTACTAGGAAGACAGACAGTGGAGAAAGCTGAAAATTACAATTCACAAAAAATTGACTTTAACAGTGCCTAAACCTCAGGCGTCAACATTTATTTTATTTTAAGTAGCAATTTTCTGCTCCTTTAAAGAAAAAAAAATCATCTCAGTATTAGCTTAATGACTGGGAAGAAAGAATTGGTATATTTAATAATACAAACTTTAAGGAAAGAACTGTGGACATGACTTTAACAATGTTTATTAAATGTTTTGTTCCAAATTGAAAATTGTATTCCAATTTTTTCTAACAACTTCAGATATTTCAGAAAAATAAAGTTGATGTTTAAAAAAAAATTAAGGCGTGATTGTTACTTATCCAAAGACAGGATAATTTGTCAATAAGCAAATTTAGACTGTTAGTCCATCGAAAAATTGAAAGATTCAAAACACAAAATTTTTATTAGGTCAGTAACTTCATTGGCAGCTTATATTTTGGCTTTGTATAAATAATTTCACAGACATATAGTAAATAGCTGTATATATGAAAACCACTACATTTATTAGTAGTTATCACAATAAAGTATTGTTATACCAGGTTTTTTGTATTTTTGGAGCTTCTTTGATATTCACTTTTGGATAACATATATATATTTGTAAAAAATTATTTACACCTCATTAAAAATGAAAAACATTCCATATTGTTACATAATACGATCCAATATTCAAATAGACTTTCAAAAATAAATAAGTTAAGATAGAAGGCATTTCATTTTATTTGTTCCACATTAGCTTCATGAGTTTTAAAAGTATTATTGCTTCGGCATAATTGTTAAAGTGCCAGATGAAATCAAGCTATAGATTATAATAATGGGAGAGAATTACTCAACTTATTCATGCTCTGAATCTCAGAAAAGTAAAAACACAGTCTGGAAAAATTATCTGTATTACACTTGCTTGCAAATTTACCCAATGCACTCACAGCAGACAGTACATTTTTATTTATTCAGCTTTTTCCCATTTTTTATTCAGTTTTTCTATTTTTTTTTCTGAGAGGGTTGGAGCAAGAATTATATTGTGATTGTGGAGAGAAGGGGCTCAATTTAATTAGTGATAGTACTGAGACTTCAATTATATTATCATGTCTTAAAGATTTCAAAATATAATGACAGAAGTAGGGGTCAATGATATCTTAATAGTGAGAGGAGTTACTCATATTTTAATGATCATGTAGGTTTGATATCTAAATAATGCAAGGTTTTACATTCAATGATAATCGTTGAACCAAATCATGGTTCCATGAATTATGGCAACATATTAAAATGTAGAATAGAATTATTTATAATGCAATAAATATTGTAATAACAGAACAAGTACTAGAATTAATAAATAATTAGAAAATAAATAAATAAATGGAGAGACGGCTTAGCAGAGGGGATCCATTCTGGAATCCTAAGATTTGGCCCAATTTTCTAAAACAGTTTTGGTATAGTTAGAAGGTTAAAATTGGAAATTTTTGAACAAATAAATGAAGACAAATATTATTATAAGCTGAAAAAAGAAGAGGATTAATTTCAGTTCAAACTAACATATGTTAGCATCTTTAAACCACTTCTGCAAAAAGGCAACTTAAAAAAAAAAAAAAAAAAAAAAAGTTACCTCAATTTTAACAAAATGAAAGTAATTGAAAATTTATTCAGTATCCAGCTTTAAATAATATAATTGAAGAGGCAGTATTAGAATGATATTGGAATATTAAATATAATTTTCTTTCCAGTTTTCATTTTTAAATATCAATATCATAATACTGAAAATATGGGCATTTCATATAAATAAGTTCTTCTTACTATGTTGTTGTTTTTTTTTCTATAGGAAATATTTGTAATTTTTTCCTCATAAGGATGAATAATATTAATGAATTCGAATGAGCATGAGTAAGTCTTAATATTAACATTGCACATGCTTCTTTTATATGAAAAAAAGACAATTATTATCGTTGTTTATATTTTTATCCTTAATAAAAGTAATAAAAAAGTTTCTCAATGCATCACTCTTATTTAAAAAACAAACAAATACAATTTAAATTACAATAAAAATTATACTTTGAGTATTATTTCCAGGGTGAAGGGAAGTTCATTGGTTGAATGGCCAAGAGCCAAGAATAAAGTATTCAAAATTGACAGTTAGATAGATTATAGAAATATTCAAAAGATTAACAGAAGCCTGTTGATAATCTATCAGAATCAATTCACCACTCATTGATAGTGCCATAATTGTGGTACTTATCTCACCAGTTGGTAAACTCAAGGAAAGATGGCTATGTTCATCACAATAGCAATGATTAATATATGTTTTATTTAAGCATGCTTTATGTGTACTAAAGCATTGCTGACTTTTAAAGAAATAAAATAAGTTGGAAGAAAGATAATATTTATATATTTATTATTTTAAGTTTTGAATAAAAACTTATCTCGGTACTACTTTTTCCCCCTCCAAAAATACTTAAATTGCCTGATATACAGTATATAGCATTATAATAATAGGTACCTAGTTTGTTAGATTTGATGTTTACATTCTTTTATCATAAAATATAATAAATAACATAAGCCCAATTAATAATCATTAATTTTAGTTTAAATATTTATTTTACATTGAAAAAATTCATTTTAGAAGCTCGTCATCAACTCTACCAGAAATTAAGCGGCATTCTGTGGAATAGATAAAATGAACTTTTATGATTCATATCATTTAAGTAATATTCAATAGTAAATAAAGTTATATATAATCTTCTTACATCACCAATGTATTTTTTTCTCAATTTTTGCCGAAATAAGCAATTTTCACAGAAACATCAAAACTAATTGCACATATATTCAATAGAAACAATAATATAGAATAAACTTGTCTGCAAGTTTTGCTTCTGACTATTTATCATTTGATACAATTTTTGCAATTGAACTTACGCTTTTCCATCTATGAAAAACTTTTTAAATAACATTTATAAAATACTATACTAAGACTTTTAATGTTATTCCACTACAAGAAATATTTCACCAAATATCTTTCATATTATGCATGTTAATTAATAATTTTATAAAATAGATGAGATTGTTTCGGGGACTAAGTCCCGAGAAAAGCAAGAACAATCTAAGCAGGTAAAAGCTGCTGGAGGAGAAAAACCCCAAACAACAGAAAAAGGGCAAGGTGACACATGTGAAGGCTAAAAAAAATTAATAGTAATANATAAAATAATTTTAAATATTAATAATTTTTACAGTTTAATGAAATAGATAAGAAAGTATTGGTCCCTATTAAATTCTTAAAAGTTGACAAGCAGCCAAATACAGAAGCATGTATACGTTGGTGATATCTGATTGATTATCTTAGTTCAAGATAGGATATGTCTATGAGTTAATAGTTATCATAGATACTTATCTGTTTACCTCAACATCTGACAAAGTGAAATGTAGTTTACTGTTCTTCCACCTAATAGGAGATTAGAAGTATATCTCAAATTGAGCTTTGCATCAATAAAGTATAATTTATTCACAAGCTTTTTGAACCTACGACTTCTGATAAATGTTACTATACACTGAATAAGTTATATAGCTAATAAATTGTTTGGAAAGTTAGTTATTATATACAATTCAGATTTATATACTACTATAGTTCACAGAAAATGGCAGAAAATAGTCTGATTGGGAACCCTAGAAATGAAACCAAAAGAATTAAAAAAAACAAAACACAAATGCTTTTTAAAGTAAGTAGTGTGATGCTTTTGCTTAGTTGCATAGATTATGTTCATGGTATGGTCCCTTCATTACTTTCGGGTTACCTATTTAGTGTTTTTATGTTGTATAGGGATGGAGAATCTATGATAGAAAACATCAAATTTGCTCAAAGTAACCATTCAGAGTTTACCATACTTATTTTCTGCTCATTTAAAACTACCCATACTTATAAATGAAGCAAAATGAATAAATAAAAAGTTTAAATAAATGAATTATTGAGTATTCATAAAATTAAATAAATACATTTTTTTTACTTCAATGTTGTCTTTTATTGTTAGTTGTATAAAAAATAGTTTGGTCGATAGCTTTTAAAGGAAGAGCGGTAAAAAAAAAAAAAAGAAAAAAAAATTTAAAAAAAATAAATAAAAAGAGTGCCTACATTTATTAGTAGTTATCACAATAAAGTATTGTTATACCAGGTTTTTTGTATTTTTGGAGCTTCTTTGATATTCACTTTTGGATAACATATATATATTTGTAAAAAATTATTTACACCTCATTAAAAATGAAAAACATTCCATATTGTTACATAATACGATCCAATATTCAAATAGACTTTCAAAAATAAATAAGTTAAGATAGAAGGCATTTCATTTTATTTGTTCCACATTAGCTTCATGAGTTTTAAAAGTATTATTGCTTCGGCATAATTGTTAAAGTGCCAGATGAAATCAAGCTATAGATTATAATAATGGGAGAGAATTACTCAACTTATTCATGCTCTGAATCTCAGAAAAGTAAAAACACAGTCTGGAAAAATTATCTGTATTACACTTGCTTGCAAATTTACCCAATGCACTCACAGCAGACAGTACATTTTTATTTATTCAGCTTTTTCCCATTTTTTATTCAGTTTTTCTATTTTTTTTTCTGAGAGGGTTGGAGCAAGAATTATATTGTGATTGTGGAGAGAAGGGGCTCAATTTAATTAGTGATAGTACTGAGACTTCAATTATATTATCATGTCTTAAAGATTTCAAAATATAATGACAGAAGTAGGGGTCAATGATATCTTAATAGTGAGAGGAGTTACTCATATTTTAATGATCATGTAGGNACTTCTGTGTGTGTGTGTGTGCGCGTCCGTATATATATATATATATATATATAAAGTGATTCTTGGGAAGGATTGAGATTTTTGAGATTTTCAGCCTGATTATGATAGTTTATTTTGTAATAAACTTAACTATCTGATAATAAATCTGCATAAAAGTTACCAAAAATAAGAATATTTATTCATTATTTATTTATGATAATAGTCAATATTTTAAAAAGGAGAAGAAAATAATTAATTTAATTCTACTGGTTTAGTTAGGTGTCGGGCGTTCTCTTAAATTTTAGACTAACAATGAGAAGTTCTGAGACTAACGCTTTTTTTCTGAGTAATTCTTTGATATATTCCAAGTATTTGCTTGTGTTTAATACTAAAGGAAATAAATGAAAAATAATTAAATTTTGCATAAATTATGTTGACCACACCTTAAACGATATTTGGTAAATTCACAACTCTTAATAGTTCAATTTCGCTGTATCTAACATCAGATTTTTTGTTTTTCATGATGAAACAAAATAGTTCATTGTGCTAAAATAAGCATTAATCCAGAGGGATCGAAAAAACCAAGCAAACATTTTTTTCTTGTTTAAAACTCTTATGTTATAAATCAGCTCTCGCTGGCTAACGAACTCTGGCTTTATTTTGTATTTAAACATAACAAGATACGATTTGTTGCATAAAACAAAATATTAAAACTATGTAATGACAAAAAGACACCGTCACACATGAAATACATAGAGACCAGTGTCTCTTCACTTCTCACTGACGAAGGACGAGTGATCCCCGAAAATTTTGCTCCACTGTGTGTTTCACTGTGCTCTCTATCCCACCTGTTTTTGTTTACTATATATATATATANAAAAATAAATAAAAAGAGTGCCAAAGGAACAATTTCATTACTGGTGCTGTGTGTTGAAGGCCCTTTTATTGAGAAATAAAAGCCTACCCAGTGTCACGGGTATTGAGAATAGGGCGGTTATTTGTAAACAGCTCCTCCCTCCATTGCTCTACCTTGTGCCTGTGGGTATAGGGCAGAAAAAAATTGAAGGAATTAGAGATTTAATTTTTCTTAAAAATATAACTTGGGTATCTCTTTATCACACTGCAAAGAATAGAAGAAATACTATTCTTTCCTATGGGGTTAAAGTAAACAGAAAAGTACCTTGGTTGTAGATCTTATACTGTGGAGTGTTGTGTAGTGTTTATGTAATTCCACATAGTTTATTCATTATTTGAAATTAATCATGCACTCATACAAATTTATAAAGCCACAATATAAGAACCAAAATAAGGATAACTTAAGGTTCAAGCTCATTACAGCAAAGACTCTAGAATGAATACAATGCATAATGAAAACTTTTGTACAGCCAAAGTTTAAAAAAAAAATAGTAAGTACACTTAAAAATTGAAAACTAATAAATATTAAAGGATTAATATCTTAATTTTTTTTAATGGAGACTTTTATATATAATATCTTCTTCTATTGTGTCCCAAATCTGATACCTTAAATTGATTTTTTAGTTGCGAACTTCCTGGGGTTAAGCAATGTTAAATATAATGTAATAATACAAAGTATAATTCATATTAGTGATTGTCCCACTTGCTTGCAATTGAGAAAGCTTGCTTTTAGTTTCACAAAAAATAGAGACAGTCCTATTTTTTGTGAAACTAAAATTCTAAAAAAACTGTAATAGAGAAAAAGTACAATTTACCCAAAAGAGATAAACATTGCATACTGCCATTCTGGCAGTAGAATGAATGAATTTTAATTGGATACCAGTAAAGCCTAATTTACAATTTTGGTTAATTTTTGGTTTAATAAATAACAAAAAATAATAATAATTGTCTGAACTCATGTTATACATTTATATCTCACAAAATGATAAATACAATTGGTTCATAAAATTGAGTAAGTTATGAAATTAGTATTGCCATGATTAATCTCCTTACAAGCAAAGGAATAGAATAGTAAATGAAATGTTAAAGTCTAGTGGTCGTCTAAGGAGCACACACTATTTTTTTAACCTGCTTAGAATCTATAGAAAGGAAAGCAAATATGGTTGCTAATATTTTCTGAAGATTAATATGTAAATATTATTTGATATTTCATGTTTAAGAATTGAATTAACATAGGAAAACCACATCTAATCCAATTTTGATCATTATCACACAATATCTCTAGCATTCCTCTTTTTAATATGGTTACTTTTTACTGATGGATTGACAAATCCTTCCTAAGCATGATCAGTTAACCATTTTTTAGATTGCTGTATTATCTCTAACTATAAGATTGTGATTCTTTAAATTACATCAATAAAAATATTACAGTATTGACTTATTTTTTCAAACAATTCAATGTAGGCAACAGATTTGGGCCACCCACAACTTTTACAACTTTGGAAAGACAATTTTTCTTTTTTATTTCAAAATATAATTAGTCTTAGAGTATGTTCTTAATATTTTTTTAGTATCTGTTTCTAATGAAAAAAATTGGTGTTAACTGTTTTGTCTCTTGTTAAATAATTACTGCCTTAGAAGCAATAAAAAATAGAACAATATACATTGTTCAGTTACAAATAGAAGAATCACAATATATTTTATTTTAAATAAAAGTGATTCCAAAAGTAGTCATTGTGATATTCTCAAAAAGCATAAAGTATTAAAAATGTTTATTCATAAATAATTAATAAAAAGGTAACTGATTTAACAAACTCAATAAAAAATAAATTACAATATATTAACATTTTGGTAACACTCTCAAAAATAAAAAAAAACTTCAATAAATTTCTTAATCTGTAACAAACAATTAAAACTTAAAAATGTCACCATGATGATCTCATTTTTTTTTTTTTTTTTACAACCAACATACTATACAATTTAAAATGTTTCAATATGGGAGAAGTAAACTAGATCATTATCAACCAAATATTGGTCATTGCTAATTTTTCTAAACAATAAAATTATATGGGAACATAATTAATAGTAATTAAATCAATATTCTGACTTAATATATTAAATGAATAATATTTCCTTATTTTTAATGCTTGGTAAACTAGTAATCTCAGATGTTAGTCATTGGAGAAAGAAAAAATGACTTAATAAACCTCTTGGTTAAGATTTTGGTAGCCTAACTGGTAAAGACACTTGCTAGTTGAGCTTGGAGTGCAAAGTTAATCCCCAGTTGGAGTGTGTTCATTTAACATCAAAAGTAATTTTCTTTTAGTAATATATGAATAATGTACATCGAGCTGTCTCAGAACTGCTACTTAATGTCTATAATAAAGGGGTGAACTAAATTTTTTGTTTTAATTTTGCGAGGTAGATTGAAAAAGGTTCTCTGACTCATAAAATATTAACTCCAATAAACTATATTCTGGTCACAAAATCAATTATTTTCAAAAGCCTATAATTTTTTAATATTATGGCATATTATGGCTCAGAATATAGAGCATATATTACTTCAAATTATATATTACTTCAAAAATGTATTAAAATTTATATCAAATAATAATAATTTATGTCCCTTAATTTTACGTTTGACTACACATTTAATTATATTTTAATTCTGTTAGTGTCTTTTAAATAGATGAAACATTTATAATCATATAATAAATTGTATGTTAATATGAGAGCACCTTAGTTAAATAAATCATCTAAAGTTTCAATGTGGATACTCAATTATTTACAATTAAAATTTTTGATTAAAAAAAAAGAACATAGTATTTACGTTTATATGATAGTATTAGGAACGTTTTTGAACAAGACTAGATTTATTTACTTTTAGTCAAATGTAATTAAATTTTGTCAGACAACATTCTTTTTCCCAAAATCTAAAAAGGCACATTTTTAAAAGAAATGAGTCCTCAACAAGAAGCAATTTACAATTTTCTTTTCTCTCTAAAATCATTTAAGTTTAGACCACACCTTTGCTATCTAATTCAGTCCCTTATAATAAATTTGTGATGAAATGACCTTTGGAAGTACAGAACATTTCATAATACGTAAATACTGGTAAGATTACACATATTTCCTAATTACAAATATTTCAGATTTGCCTGACACATTAAATTTTATTAAAAATAATGTCTAAAGTTTAGCAAAACAGTTATTTTACTTTATTATGGCAGTATTTTNAAGAGCCCTGGTCGCTGGAATGGGCAGGAGAATGGAAGCAATTATCAGAGCTAGAGGTGGGAATACCAATTATTGATCGTTTTCCTCGAATTCTTCCTTTTTATTCAGTTTTGTTATTGCATTTCATTTCAAAGATTTACTTTTCCATTTTGAGGCTGTAGGATATTTTTATTTTTTGGTTTGTTTTCCAATTAAAAATTTCTAGAAAATAATTTTTTATTACCCTTATAATAAAGTGTGACTTCCAAAGAAAAAAGAATATTTAAAAAAATACCCTATACAGTTCAGTAATTTCAAAATATTGAAGTGGTCCTTTAATTTTGTCCGGCAGTGTATATATATATATATTTGTGTATGACAAAAATACAAGGTTGTTACACACAGACACACGATCATGAGACCAACCTAAATAGTTACATTCATCATGAATTCACAGAATATGACATTTTTCTTGTATCACTCTAATAACAAACGGTGAGATTAAGACGAATAATATATTGAATTTCACGGATAAATATGTGTTTTTTAAACTCCTCCTCTAACGCTTCGGACCGTGGAGAGAAAGGCTAGGAAATCTAAACAGGTTGTTATTTTTTAACTCATGGAAGTGGCCAGTCTCCGTTTACTTGTCTATAAAAGGCAACTAAAGTTGTGACTAGAAAGTACAGTCATGAAAGACCCGCACTTGGCAGATACCCAGTATTACTAATTACTTAAAGGGCCAACTTAGAAAAAAAAAACTTAGTTCTTTTTAAAACTGCCCTGTTCGTTCTGATGCTATGGAAAATTTATGTTCCACTCCTTGAAATATAGCAGCACTGTGCGATAAACTGTCCAAGACAGGAGTGAAACATGAACGGCCTACGTGCACGAGCGTGTCGCAGTTTTGGAAACATGGCGTGTATGACAATAATTAGTGATCTATTAATCATTCGCTAGATTGATTTTAGTGTCCAAACTGGTGTATGGGGTCCTTACCAGAGTGACGAAACACACCACCAAGGGCACTCATTTCGCATTGGATAATACACCAAAGAGGCATAAACAAGTCGAGTTGTTAGAGAGCTCAAATCACTAGTCATATGTTCAAGTTTCAATGTTTACAAACCTTAGATTGGAAGTTTACTTATCAAATCATATGCATCCACAAAATATTTACGTTTTTTTAAACCGACTTTAACCGATTGATATTGATGGTTGAGGTGTATTTACTGATTTCCTGTTTGCTCTGATCGCATTTATTAGCAGAATTAAAATTTTAAAGCGGTCCTGTATTTAAGCGATACAATAGTATTATAATATTTTATATTCCCTTGAGAATTTTCTAGGAATTTGTCATCTTATAAAGCCTTTATTGGGTGATTATTTTTTAAAATGATTTTTCTATTTTGTCCCTTATTTCCTTTCATCCCATTGTATAGGAATTGAAGGTTTGTAATATGCTTTAATAATTACATGTGGATACTATTGGACATCCATGGTCTGAAATATCAATTTTAGCTTGATGATTTGATGGGACCGAAGATTTTTTGAAACATCATTTAAAAGATGTTTCTAGGGAAAGAGAGTTCTCTCAGAATAGAAAAATGGAAGGACGTTTATTTGAAAGACACATTTTTAATTCAATCAACACTTAAAAAAATACTTTGACTTAAGTCAAGATTTAATTCACATAATGTATTATTTTAATACTTATTACCTTTCAATTAAAAAGAGTAGGCTTAAATAGGCTCAGTGTTCCTGTTTAAGTAAGTGAATGTTAATTAGTTATTAAGTAAAATAAAAATTTTCAACTGAAATTTTAATTTTGCATCAATAACAAAGAAAATTAAAAACTAATTTGATCATGATGGGCGAATTCATTGACAGCGCTTACTAGTTTAACACATTTCCATTCCTATTAACTTCACGGCGTCCAAGCCCGCCTAACTTTACGGTAGTGCAGCATAATCTATCATGAGAAATGAAGGAGTACTGTAGATTAGATGAATAAAGGGATGTCCTACCTAGGAGTTTCACCAGGCGAATGAGTTATTGTCAAACACAAAAGAAAATGTTTTAAAACTTATCCAAATTCTCTAAGCTAACATAAATTGAAAAATGAAGAGCT
>KZ807367.1:484232-495518 GCA_000696205.2 Oncopeltus fasciatus | reverse complement strand
CAGGATCAGAAAAATAAAATACTCCAAAAATTTTGGGTAATTATTTTATTGTTTTGACGACGTTTTGACTTAACTTGTAAGTCATCATCAGTGCGATAGGGATGTCTAGAGAGATGTCCGAAGGTGGTTTATGATGGCCACATCTCAGAGTGCAGACCTCAACTCCCTTCAGACATCACTTCCTTACACATGACTTACAAGTTAAGTCAATATGTCGGTAATAATAAAATAATTACCCAACAATTTTATGAATATTTTATTTTTCTAATCCTGGCCCGAAACCTCGGTTGTTAATTTCTCGGTTGAACTTCTCGACCTCGAGCTTTCGTTGAATTACAACACCGAGTTTTGTTAAATGCAACACACCCCTAGACGAAGTGTTCTTCTTTAATCAGACTGTCAGATTGAGAGGCTGCTGGAGGATGGCAAACTGCCCGTTGTGGTGGGAGGCACGCACTACTACATCGAGGCCCTGCTCTGGAAGGTGCTCCTGGGAGACGGCGAGGCGGTGGCCGGTGCTGAAGAATGCGCCCCCGTCACGCCCAGGGGGAGACTGCGCCTGCTCCTCGAGGAGCTGGACTTCCTCTTGACTGTTACCAAGGAGCCAATCCCGTAAGTCACTTTTACCTGGACTTTAAGGCATGGCAACCATTGAGGATCATTATTGCCTCAGATACTATTTTCTATTATCGTTGTAGAATTTAATGTTATGCAAGATAGATATTTTTTCAAATTTTTTATAATTCATTTTATTATAGTTATATCATTGAAAAAATCATTTTTTTGAAACTCTTTGAAATTTTAATCTTTATACTGCAAATTTACTTAATTATTTTTCTGAAAATGGTTACTTTAGTTTGCATTGAATTTTGTCCAATTTTTTTTAGTCGTTTTGGCACTTTATTATTTTCTAGTTTTTTCTAACATTCATATTCCATAGATGTTTATCTTATAACAAGATAATTATTTTATTCTGAATATTATTATTAATTTTGAATTCTGCAGAGAAAAATTAAAAAAAACTAATTTGTCAAACTGTTTAATTGGAATAAAACAGGCTGGCGTTCATCATATAAAATGGCTCGCCAAGAACAATTTTTTTTTTTAAACCCTCTAATGCGACCACTTTGGTTTATAGCTGAAGGGCTAATCAACAGATTGCCATCCTATTCTAAACACCCACTTTACTGGAATATTATCTATTTCTCAAACAAAGGGACGCGAACCAGGCCAGAGAGCACGGACCAGATCCTATCCATTAATTTATTATTCAATATCGCTTGAAAACTATACAGCCCTTGCCAAACAATATTTCTATTTTAACATCATGGGGTCTCGAAACGGAATCAAAAGCATTTCCGTATTAATTTCGCTCATTCCCAGCCAATGAACAGTATGATAGCTCGTAGATATAATTTGTTAGGTATGATTCATAGTCCTAAGCCCTTTGTGCCTTAGCTCTTAGGAATATCTTTGGTCAATTCTATGGTAAAGTTCTTAGGTATATCATAGGTCTTATGTATAGTTCTTGGTTGCATACTCCTCCTCCCTCTTACCTAACTCTTACGGGATGGGTTCCTTCACTGGCTGAAATGGTATAATTTCTTTTCAACTTCAAGAGACCAAAGTGTAGAAATAAAAATATTGTACAGCAAGCTGATTTTAGTTGGGGTTCGGTCGAGGTAGATCCAAAAAAACACAAATTTAAAAAATGTATTTTTTTATTAAAGGATTATCTGCCAACGTTTCGGCTTACATTGTAAGTCATCTTCAGGGCTATCATGAAGATGAGAGAGGACGTCCTGTCCCTAAGTTCACATTTCCATGACTCTTAATTTCCATTAATCATCTTAGAATAATATCTACGGTCAACAAACTCTCCTTTTGATTGTATAGCAAGATCTTTACAGTAATATGGTTCAAATTAAAGTATATTTTGCTAATTATTTCTCTGTTTTTTGCAGATAGTACTATCTTTACAAGCTTTAGACTTTCCCACATTTCTCAGTATACAAATAAAACGAACAGCAAAAATAGCTCAAGTTGAGTGCTATTTTTAGTGAAAGGGTCACAAACTCATAGCCTTGTTCGTGGAATATTGATTTGAATACGACTTAAATATCCGATTACACGAATTGACGTGAATTAATCATGTTAGTGTCGGTTTAGTCACAGTGACTGATCAATACCGACAACAATGACTCCAATACACAAAAAGCGTCTCTAGAATAATTTCATAAATTTATTTATTGGGTAGTGCTGAGGTGGAAGACGAATATATTCCTTCTCGCTGATAAGACGACTCAAGATGGCCCCCAATCGTCTATATGTAAAGTAATGGACTAACTAACACGAAAATGCATAAACTTTTAAATACATGCGAATTTTCTTTATAATTCGTAATGAAAAATTAATTAAAACAATTTTCAAGAACACAATTTTTCACAAATCCATATTTCTTCCTGAAACTTCGTTAAGGGTGATGTATTGATATGAAACTTCATTGATTTGAAACAATTAATACGAAGGAATAGAATAAAATATCTATCTGTCCCAGCCATAGATAAATAGATAGATTATTTATTCTATTCCCTCGCATTAATTGTTTAAAATCTGCGTAGGATAATAAACCACAACTAAATTAATATGTATAAATGAAAATAAAAAGTATATAACGTGAAACGATAAATAGCTAGACAATTTCAGCTCCTTCGAGCATAAGACGATGTATTCGTCTTTCTCGTGAGTTAGGCTCTCGCTGGTGTGTTGGGAATTTAATAAGTTATCTCGCTCGTCCCGGTTGTGCAAGTGGTAGCATTCGTGCCCGGAAAGCAGGTGATCCAGGTTCGAGTCCTGGCTGGGACAGATATATTATTCATTCTATTCCCAGCATTAATTTTTTAAAATCTACGTGTGATAATAAACCACGACTAAATAAATATTTATACATTGATTTGAGTGTAGTAATTTTCTCTATTTCAGAAATCAATATTTCTGTGCCTCTTTGAAAAGGAAATTGAAATTAGAGTGTTAATGTATAATTCACAAATTCTATCTGAATATGTTGTAAATAAGTGTTTGATTACATTCAATATAACGATCAAAGGAATATACAAATTATGTTTTAAGAGTTTTTAATTAAACTTCAAATAAAAATTGCAGAAGTAACATTGAGCGAGGAATCACTCTGTACGGATGGTTGTGGTCTGTAGGAAAAAACAAACCTTGTGACCTGTTGCTTCACCCTCTTCAGCTGGCTACTGTTACCTAGAAACTGTTTTAACAATCTATTCTTACCCAATGTTACCTGAATACTAACGATAGCTAATGTTGTTGTTCTTGCTACCTACAGCAGTCTATTGTAGTAAACTACTGTTTTAATCTATCTACTGTAAGCATCTGTTGTTACTTACTTAAATTATTTCATAGATAAATTCCAAGTTATATTTAATTTGTTAGAAACAGAAGTTTTTAACATTCATTATAGAGTGTTGTTATTTATCTTCTTCTGCCCAACTCAGCACCATGTGATTTTAATTATCGACAGAAAACCTTTATTTTAATAGGATAATTTATCGTTTTAGGGAAATCCTTGCTTCTGATAGTTCGATTTTAGTAAATGGCTATTTAAAAAAAATAAAGTCGTTTAAAGTTAAGCGTTGGCGTCAATTTTAACACTTATTGGTACATATGCCTTAAACAAGCAAATGGTATTATAAACTAACTATCAGGGTACGGGTATACTTATAATTTCAATTTTTTAGTGTGTTCTGAACAATTTATTCGATTATTTTCATGATGGAAATATTTTTGATTTTATCTTCTATCATATTCACTAGACACAAGAGATTAATTTACAAGTTAACCATAAATTAATAAACTATAATTCTTGTTTCATTAACTTATCACATTCACTATAACGGATACAATTTTTTTTAAGCAACTTATCGAATAATGTGGGTTTACCTGAAACCCATGGAACATATCAGATGTAATGTAACAAAATTCTACTTATTTATTGAAATTAAAATTCAGCTTGAATATTGAGTGGCAATAAATCAGAAAAATTCCGTTCATTTTAAGTGTAAGTGAACCTAAAATAATTAACAAATCATCAAAATTTGTTTTTATAACAAGTTAACTTTTTGCCTAAATACTTACTTACACTTTACTCGTATTATACCGAACGTATACTTAACCCATAGTGTAAACCAGAAAATTAATGTAAAAAAGAAAATTAATCGCTCAGTAAAGAAGGGGGATAAATTGAACCACAAAAAATTAATTCAAAAGTAAAACACTTCAGCAGGTGTAATTCTAATCTCGAAGAACGAAAGTTGTCACAGATCTGAAAATAATTATTTAAAAATATTTTCTTTTAATCGGTTAAAGTACGTGTGAGGTTAATCTCCACGTAATGTAGTTAAACCTGAAACACAACAAAATAATTATGTCAAGAACAGGAAATAATTTACATTTTGTTAATGCAAGATAGAGTGGAGAACAGTCCTCACTTGTTTTATCAAATGAACTACAAGAAAATCTATCTTTTTACCACAGCGATTGTTATCTCCTTCGAAAAATAAAGAAAAATAGACTGGCTATAATTTTCTTTTATCTTTTTTCATCAAATGATCCCTTTCAACTATAGGTTCATGGAGGGTGGCGCTATCTACACTTTGCCACCCCGGCATTCTAAACATCCATAGCATAGGACAAGCATTTATTTATCTACAAAAGCTTGTCCTGCGCGAGATTCGAACCCGCCAGGGTTGTGATACCCAACGAATCCTGTGTGCTACCCAGGCGCCCCCGGCTTTATTTAGTTAATCATTTCATAATTAAATTAATTAACTATTTTAATTATTAATTAATTTATATTTAATTAATTAATCATTTAAGGTACATACTGAACTAAGAGTACCTTATCCGGTTCACTACTGGTCGGAGAACTTCTCACTTAATTACGTATTTCCAAAACTAGAAAGTTAATTTGTTTAATAGTATAAATTTATATTGATTCAGCAAAAAAAAATGCGACGAATTAATGTTTATTAGTGAAAATGTTTTTATTTTAATACGAACACACAAATTCATTTCTCCTAATGTTTGAAAAACATTAAATTCCGAAAACTATATTGGTAGTTCTACAAAAATATATATTACTGGAAAAAATATACAATCCTGTGAGCTTTTTGTATCTCTCTAAGCAATGTTGTCAAAGAGTTTTACATTTTAAAACTTCATACAAAAATTACACATTTAATTTCCACATTATTGATATCTTTCACGCTCTTTAGCGTCCACATTTTTAAAATACTGTAATCAAAAAGGTATTTTGGGTTATTTATTTAAACAGTTGGATTTATAGGTTAAAGAAAATCGGTAAAAAAAAAAAAGGAAAAAGGAAATTTAAAATCCTGATATATTCTTATGAAATAGGCGTATAGAGCAAAATAAGTGAAAAATATAAATAGAAAGCATATAAAAATGAAATACTCGTGGCTGCGATATGTAGGAATCAAAAATAGGTCGGATAGAGAGTGCAGTGAACACACAAAAAGAAAATATCACAAGGAGCAAAATTTTCGGGGATCTCTCGCCCTTCTTCAGTGAGAAGTGCATAGTATCTCATCACTTCTCACTGACGAAGGGCGAGAGATCCCAGTAAATTTTGCTCCTTGTGGAAAGTTCTTTTAGCGTGTGCACTGCACTCTCTATCCCACCCGTTCTTGATTACTATATATATATATATATATATATGGGATTTCGCACTTTATATATATTTTCCTCTAATTACTGAGCGCTTTCAGAATCAAAAGTTCCATCTTCGGAGCTCAGCCACTTCATAATGAGGGGTTCCATTCTTGACAGCTCTAGGCGCACACTTAAAATGTGCCCTCATTGTAAGGTGACTGAGCACCGAGGATGGAATCACTGATTCTCAAAGCGCTCGGCAATTAATGGAAAATATACATATGCGAAGTGTTGGATATTGTATGATACTCCAAAAATGAAATTTCTTGAAATATATCTAGTAATATTTTCCAGAAGGTTTTTTTAAAATCCTACGGCTAGTTTTTTTTAAAAATATTTTAGTGTGAAAAAATAACTTTTTTAAAAAAAGTTATTTTTGGCCATAACTTTTGATCTACTGGTCAGAAAAAGTTTTCCGGGTATATATAAATGAAATATAGAAAGAAGGTTCGGTAATTAGGCTATTTATTCTAAACATTAGAAGAAATTCATTTTAAGAAATAGTACCAATATTTATAATCAAAATATCTTCATTATTTATAATTACCTTTATAGAATATAATAGATGTAAAACGTAATTGTCTTTTAGTCTATAAATTCTGTTCACGAAAAACGCTTGTTAGAAATAAATTTACAATATAACTACGATGGGTGGGCCCTTCCCCCACTCTAACTTCTTTGAGCTGTCAAGACTAAACTTGAGTGGTCATGCTTTTTGCATTCATTGTTCTCTCCGGTTTGTGAATTAAATTTCCATCTTCGATAAAACATGGAAAATTTGTTTGGATTATGCAGCTCCCTCTTAATAAAATTTTTTTTTTTCTCTTGGTTTTCCAAATTTGCTAGTTTTCTCGATCGGTTGATCTTTCTTAAATCGATATTTTCAGAATAAATCCTTTTACACTTAACCAATACACTTCGACTACTTCGAATGATGCGCAGCGGAGCAACTCAAAAATAGATTACCTCAAAAAAAAAAAAAAAAAAAAAAAGTATATACTTCATATAATGAACCATTAATTTTTACTTTAAAGTCTCATAAATTCTGCCAGAGTGCAAAATTTCTCGCATAATTTTTGACACATTTTCACTTACTTGAAGCACGTTGCCGAATGGGGAGAACCAATTGGACACTAAAGTGAAAACGCTCTTTTCATAGGGATAATATATTATATTATATGCAATATTCATACAATATCTTTGACTGTTATTTAGAACAGTCACTCTTCCACTTACCATAAATAATGACCATATATATAGGCTTCAATTGGGTTTTCAGACCAGATCTATAAATATGTACATCTCATGTGTTAGCCCTCAGAGATCTCAAACATCGCAAAGGATAAACAATAAAATAATTTTTTTTTAAAGCGATCAAACAGTTCTTGTTTACAGCCTCCGTTATTTTATTGCTTTCTTTAAAATAATTTTTCATTAAAAAACTGTTTAAAAAATAATTGATTCTAAATTAAAAAGTAATAGATAAATCAGCAAAAATCCATCACTAGTACTCCATTTAATTACAGAATAAATATTTTATATTTGATTCTGTATTATAAACTATTCTTTATTAATTATTTGAAACGTAAATAAATATATAAGTAATTAAATATAATAATAACTATGAATTAATTTTTTTTTACTATCTAAAAAGTACAAGCAAACATAAATAAAGTACGCTATTCATTCCTGATAAAATGTNCAGTATTATTTGCCCTGAATGAAATTTTTTAAAGTAGCTTCAGCATTTAGCCCAGTTAAAACTGCATAATTTTTCTTATAATTCATTGTGTTTTGGCTATATTTGACCAATGCTTTTGACCTGTATAAAATGTATACTCGTTCTAGTATTTGAGTCATACATATGTTGTTCTAACTATGCCGTGGGGTTGGATCTCCTGATAAGGTATGTCGCGTGGCTGATAAGGCGATGTCCGATCGCGGTGTTGCAGTGGCTGAGTTGTGCCCATCATGTTGCAGGGGGAGCAGGCCCCATTGAGGGAGGCGTGGCCGGGGGCGTGACCTCGGAGGGAGGAGAGGGGCGGAGGCCGGGGCTGCAGTGCGCTCCACAGCCCTGACATGCCGAGATGTGGTCCTCGCTGGTGTTGCTCCTCCTCTCTCTCGCCGCACTTCAGCAGATCGCCGCCCCGGCCAGGCCGAGGGTCTCCAGGGGCAGAGGATCCAACTGGTGGTGAGTACTCTTCTCCATCATTCTACCACTTCAATTTAAGACCCCTAAAATTCTTTACTTTTCAAATAAGTTGGACATAAAAGTGATAAGCTCTCTTCGTTTCATCTGTATTTCATTTTTGACTTTAATAAATACTTATGAGCATCAGTATCAGTATTTTTCTAAAAAAAATGTTATGTTCATTCTAGCAAGTAAATTTTAAAAAAACTTTTAAGTGTTTAATAATAATATTTAAAATTGAGTTTCATTCCTCCACACAAATAAATATGAAATCATTTTTTCATTTATATATATTCATATAATAATGTCAAACTTTTAATTGAGCTAGCCCGTATAAATCAACAGGTAGTTGAAGTTTCGGTAAGCGAAGAGATCTACCAGCTTTTGTTTCAGTGATAAATGCCAAAAAATCAGTGAATTTTACATTATCTAGCGAAATTTATAAGTTGTAATTCAATTGAGGTTTCAATATTTTACTTTGATATTTTAACATAACATTGTGTAATTTAAAAATTATACAATGGGTGGCATATGCCAGGAGAAACTTCTTTTAAAACCAAATGCACTTAGTATGTTACTTATTTTTGTTTACATTTTTAATTTTGTTTTTATTAAGGGAAATCATTTAAATAATAATGCACACTTAAAGCATATATTTTTCTTTTAAATTTTATTGGAACCAGATTCGGATTCACTAAGTAGGTAATGTATTTTTAAATCTGATATATTTTTTAGTGAAACTTTCAAACAATGCACCTCTAAAATTTAGTGTTGGGATGGATATTTTTTATTCATTCATAAAGATTATTATATAAAAAACATTTCCAAGGCATTCATATTCCACTTGCAACATGAGATGAAACATGTTATAAACAGTATTAACTAGTTTGCTCAGCACTATTTTAAAAAGATTTGTCAAATCTTAAGATAATTTAAAAAAACTGTTTGCTTATTTAAGTGTTTATAAATAAATTTCAAAAGATAAAGTGGAAATTGTTCTTTTATATTTCCGCATCAATATTAATTTTTTTTTTTTTATTAAGATGAAATATTACATAAAATTATATTTATATTAAACGTATAAATAGTTATTTGTTGTTCTTTAACTATTTTATAACGAAAATTTATCTGTCTAAAAGTCCCTATTTCATGGAAAAAATGAATTATTATCAAGCACTGTTACAGGCCGGGACGCGCTTCGGCGCAACCTACATAAAGCTGATACGAATATTGATATTTAACTTGTCATTGATTCTCACACAAGCAATACCATTTTAGACTGTAAAGGGGTGGAACTATATAATTTCTTCTATCAATCATTAAATTTTCACTTCAATTTAGTCGTAAATTACCGCTGAAATCAAATGTTTTAACTCACTTAAGGGATACTGAAAAACTTATTCTTAATCAAAGAAGTTTCGCACTCTATTACCAGAGAATAGACAAATTTCAGAAAGAGGTCGCGACATTTCAAAAAATCCCACACATTATAAATACTGCATTCAGATTTCGTTCCGTGTCACAAGTGACTCGGTGGAAATGGCCAGGATTACAAGTACTGCATTCAGATTTGTTCCGTGTCACAAGTGACTCGGGTGAAATGGCCAGGATTACAAATACTGCATTCAGATTTGTTCCGTGTCACAGGTGACTCGGGGGAAATGGGCCAGGATTACAAGTACTGCATTCAGATTTGTTCCGTGTCACAAGTGACTCGGTGGAAATGGCCAGGGCTAGAGCTCCAGGATGAGAGACATGCGCCGGATGTGATTTCTCCTTGCCTCGATAGCAAGAAGCGGGCTAATGATTTCTGGCAACTTGTTGCTAGGCTCCGTGTCCGAGGGAGAGACAGGGGAGGGAAAGTAACAACTGACAAGCGCTTTCAAACTAGCCTGAGTTAAATTTTTAAACATAACACAAATCAACTTCGTTAAACGTCTTGTTATATCACTAAGTAACATACATTTCACCCTTCAGGGAAGACATGAACTATCAATTTTCTATATTAAAGTATAACCAGCTTAAAGGGACTTCTATTCTCTGGTAATGAGTGCTTATAACAAACAATTTTTGTAGTTTTTTTTTATGCCTAATAATGCAAAAAAAATGATCCGCTTTTCATAAGTCATAAGAATTTATTATGTTCATTTTCTATTTATTTGTGTGAATTTGCCGATAACATCTTAACGATTCGTTTATAAGCAATTATTAACATATATCAAACTTAATATAATATCCCAAAAGTTTTCATCTGGTAAAAAAATAAAATAAAGACATTTTTTTAAAGTTTTCTTATAAAGTTTAAACTTTAAATCGTTGAAAAAGTTAGAAAATAAAGTTTTTTGTGTTCGGATAAAAGAGGATGAGTCGGAGTGGTAGTGAGGAATGGGAGTTAAAGTCGCCCGTATGGACACTCACCTGTTGTGTCCTGTCGCGGCTGGCTGTACGCTAGTCGCTGCCGTCAGACGTCGGCCCGTCTCCAGTAAGCCATACCGACAGACAGACACACACTCTCGCGCGGCTAGATGCTCGTTCGACCTCCGGCACTCCGCGGCCACTCCGGGCGGGCCTTTCCAGCCCTACTGGGGGTGGCGGGGAGGGGAGCGGCGCAGGCCTCCCCCCAGCACAACAAGTGGCAGGGGGGGTGATAATCGGGAGAAGGGGCCTCCTCCCTTCCCCCCTCCACCATCGGCTTCCGGGGGTTACATGTACTCCTCCCCCCCAGTATGGACTCTGGTTTTTCGGGGGGGGGGGGGGAGTTTTCGCTGGGAGAATGCTCTAGCAAACCGAAAGATAAGTCCTCTAACCTAAGAAGGATCTATGTGAAAGCTTATCATGAAGAGAGTCGTAATTTGTCTGTCAGCGCGAAATCTTCTGAAGCTTAGATTCAGCTGACACACAAATTGCAAAATTCTTGCTTCCAATGTTATAACACGAGGAAGAATACGGTTTTTTCTGTAGGATGTCATACAACACACAATTTCTTATTACATTCGTAATTGGGGGGAGGGGGGTATCTGCTAGTTTTTTTTTTTTTTTTGCTGTGTTAGCCTCCCTTGCAACCACTTGAAGGGAAGGGCTATCTACAGGTTGCCACCCCATTTTAAACACCTATGGCTCAGGACAAGCTCACATTTATAAATAAAAGATTGACCTGGGCGGGATTTGAACCCGCGGCGTCAGGATTGCGAGACCCGTATGGATCCCCTGAGCTAGCCTGGCGCCCCCATTAGCTAGTGAAAGTATTAGCTAAATATCGAATAACTCTGATCAGATTACAGTAGTTAATTTTTTATGTTTTTTTTTTTGTATATATATTTTATTTCTTATTAAGTTAT
>KZ807367.1:450372-484177 GCA_000696205.2 Oncopeltus fasciatus | reverse complement strand
AAATAATTTTATACTCTAAATATTAACCAGCACATTGCTAGATACAAAAAACATGTAAAAAGTAATTAATAATTAATTTTTTTTTTAATTTTATGACTGAGTTAAAAGACTAAAGAAAAAAATGCCATTCTTGGTTGAGTTGGTTTAACCACCCACTACAAAAATATATAAACTGAATTCGATATCTGGGCTTTGTTCTGCACATTGTTAAACTTATTTAGTTTGTTCGAATTTGTTAAACTTGAATGAAGAGGAAAAATAATTCACATGGGGACCAAATTTGGGTTAATCTAGTTGCTAGATGCTAGACTGGTAATCCCTTTCCCACCTTACATCACTCCCCTACACATTTGCTTGATGTTACCCATTGGGGCAGTTGTAATTACATACATTATTTATTTGGGCTTTTATGGTTATTTCAGTTAAGTTTCTAAGTTATATCTATCTGAATGAATGACTGAAAATCAGCATAGTTGCTAATCGATCGGAATGCGAGGAGGGGTACTTGAATCCAATAATTGACTCTTTCCTACCCCTCATTAAAATTGGCTACTCAATACTTTCAAAATGGTGTCTTAAACCAACCATTATGGATGCCTCCTTCATATGAACTCCGTACCCCCATGTTATGAAAAAAATAAACTCTGCCAAAAACCGTCTATAAAGAACTATAACCCACTTGATTTTCCACGACTTAAACTTCAAAATTAGTTGGATTGAAAGAGGAAACAGAATGAAACAAAGAAAGGAGTAAATTTTTTACCTTTGCCTCTTGATTGCGAAAAACATATTTTCAAAAGTAAGCAATCTAATTATTCATGATGCTACATACTAGTGAGTTTCGCACGTTTTATGGTTTACTGTCAGAAATTATGTACACTAATTTCTTCATAATCAAAAAGGCTTGTTATTTACATAAACATAAGTTATTTTATACATAGAGCCAGGATCCTTAAGGCTGAGGGTAACTTTATGGTGTCAATTTATGGCAATGATTTAGTTCTTGGGTTAATTGCAGTCATAAGGTATATTATAACTATGCTAGTTGCCTGTAAGTTTTGCTAGTCGTAGCCTAGTCATACTCCAACGACTTCATTAATCTCTCCAACTTATCCCGGGGGTTGTGCTATATAGCCAGACGTAGGAATTGTTCGCCCACGAATAAGAGGAGAAGAGAGGCTTAACATAATCTCCTGGGTTTCGACTCGACTAGGACTTGAGCTCGAGTCGTGACAGCTGATGGGCAGGCGAACAACATTAGGGTGTATTGTAGGGATGATTCCCCTTGAGGTCCTGTTCAGTGGATTCCCCCTCCCTTTTCACTGCCTCTAATATCGCTAATATATATAATTTTAATGCAGGACAGACATTTTATGTAAAAATATGCTTGAAGTAATCATTTAATACTTAAATAATTACAAAACTGTAATTGAAACGTTCCAGGGGAAGCTGAGTTTCTTCTTGAGACAGGGAAATTTGCTAAGACAATCAACCTCCTAGCAGGAGATCCAGGTTCGAGTCCTGGCTGGGACAGTTAGATTTTATTCTGTTCCAAGATTATTTTAGTTGGGGTTCGGTCAAGGTAGATCCAAAAAACAGAAATTTAAGAAATGTATTTTTTAATAAAGGATTATCTGCCAACGTTTCGGCTTACATTGTAAGCTATTTTCAGGGCTATCATGAAGATGAGAGAGGACGTCCTGTCCCTAAGTTCACATTTCCATGAGTGGGAAATTGTAACATTCAGTTATTTTTCTGTTTGTGGGGGAATGTAAGTATTAAACATTTTCTATTTTTTTTGCAAGTTGCATTACACATTTTTCTATCTAAGACATTATTAATCAGATATTGCTTAATTCTGAATCCCTATTGAATAACCAAAGTAAAGGAAAATGTTTATTAATAAATATTAGTCTGAGAATACTTGTTTTGCTCTGACTTTCCTCAGGATCGTTGGAACTCTGTGTAAGATTTGCCGGGGTGAATTCCGGACACAAGTTCCCATCCGCTAACCATAAGTAGTGGCTCAAACTTCCACAAGCTCTCAAGCCAGTGCAAACTTTCAGGATGCCTTGCCACCGCTTCCAACAAATTGATTGTTAATTTGAGCCCAATCTGCATCCTCCATGAATGGACTTGTTCTGCCTCCGCAAGTCTTATGTACTTTATCCTGTCATGTATCATATTTGAAAAAAAAACAAACAAATAAGACCTTTATGAAAGAGGCGAAGTTACCTTTGCATATTTTCCACGGCTCATTTAAAGCAGACCATCATAGGAAATACGTATACGAAGCAAACCCATATCACTTTTTTATGACCATGAACCCATATCACCTTTATTCTTGTCTGACATTTATCATTATATTTATGATTTATGGTCATAAGATTAGTGAACACCCAGTGCTATTACTGTGTCGTATGCATTGATTGAATGGTGACGACAGTACTGTATCGTCCTTCAGTCATAGTCTTAGGTGGTTGGTTGTAGATTCAATAGGGACCGAGTTTTTGTCCATTTTATCGAAAATGAAGTTGTGTCCACCAAATGTAGTGGCTCTCTTATTTAGCAGTTATTGTGTTCTATATGTTGCATGTTGTGCTCTCAGCTCCACCTATGTGTGAAGCAGATAAAGGCCGAGGAGAACATTTATTTAAGTCACAGATATTGATTTTATAACCCCTGATAAGAGGAAACTGTTAAATCATTGTACTGTTTCAGATGGATTATATCTTTTTGATTCCAAATCCGTACAATCATACCAACGAGCTGAAAGAAGATCTGCTCTTGTGATTACAGTGTTGCTTAGTTAGTATATGTTGCTTTATTCTCCCAATTTGGTACTGCTCCTCAACTTAATCAGATAGCTTACTCTTTTTTTATAGGCCTATAATTGATATTTATTGCACAGATTGGAATACGAGAATAGTTTTAGATTTTTGTATTAATTTAAGCATATATATATATATAATAAATAAATAAGAAAAGTTTATAACCTCACCATGTTTTGTGCCCATCGTATTTGANAGTCACCAGCTATTTATTTATTTATATTTATATATCATATAAAATGAAACACTCGTGGCTGTGATATGTACGAATCAAGAACAAGTGGGATAGAGAGTTAAGTGCACACAGAGAAAGAATAAATCACAAGGAGACAAATTTTCGGGGATCTCTCGCTCTTCGTCGGTGAGAAATGAAGAAAGACTAGCACCGACGAAGGCCGAGAGATTCCCAAAAATTTTTCTCCTAGTGATTTATTCTTTCTCTGTGTGCATTGCACTCTCTATCCCACCTGTTCTTGATCACTATATATATGAATATTCTATCAGCTTTCCAGCCAAACCGCAAAAGAAAATCCTTGATTGAGTGTCATTTCTCTTGAATACACACACACACACACACACACACATATATATATATATATTTATTANTATATATATATATATGTATTGGCCGTTTCAGCTATAGAAATATGACTTCTTACATTCCCGGTTTTGCGTATGGCATATGCGAAACAAGGATTGCAGGAAGAAAAAGGATAATTGAAGTGACCTAGTGAGGGAGGTACGAGGTACCGTATTTGGTTGAGTCCCTCTGAAGTAAGCCCGAACAAGGTTATGCTGTGCACGCGGTAGGAATTAAGTTAGGCTCCTAAACTTGACATTGAGGTTCCGCGCCCTGTCGTTAGGGGCCTAAGTCAATTACGGCCACGGGCTGGGAGTATCTCTTCTGCAGGCCTCCCTGAAGAGAGCTCTCTTCAGGATAATAGCGTTATCTCTTCCCCCCTTTTTTTTTTCTTAAAAAACCAGAAATCATTTGGATGGCGAGGACAAAGGATTTGACTGTATGTTCTCCGATAAAACGGAAAGGTTTTGTAAAAGTTTTCAATTTTCATCAGTAAATAAAACTCTTCTCTTGGTTAAGAATACACTCATATTGGGGAAATAGTGCCACCAAGTACTAAATGACAATTTTTTTAAAAACTATTTAGCTATAAACACGAAACACAGTTTTTGTGAAAAGATTTGCAACGGCTTACATAAAAAATATTTTTGCTAAAAGATACCCTGAACTTCCATTAAAAAAAAGACGTCTCTTCTACTTTGTACCAAGTATAGAAAAAACTTATGTTATTGATTTGTCTATTAAATCTACTTAATGGCCATTAAATATTTATTCAAAAATCTTAGCTGATAATTGCGGCAGTAACAATTATCTACTGATCAAAATTAATATTCAAATTGTACAATAAAATTGGTAAAAGCTTACAAAGATAGCTTTTAAAATTTGGCTCACCTTCCTACAATAAATATTAATGATACTGCTATATACCGTGAAATTGAAAAATCCAAAAATTATACTAAAAGAGTGAAAAATAAATGAATGAACAAGTCTTATTACATGGTGGAATATGACTTGTCAACATTTCAATAAATACAAATCATGATGATGATTGTGCTAAAGTAATCCCACATTTCATTATTTATTTAAATGTACAGGGAGCTAGAAAAAAAAACTCACTATCTCAGCCGGGGATCGAACCCGGGTTCCCCACTATCCGGGCAGGTGCGTTAACAAACTACGCCACCGAGGGAGTGAGAATAATTTTTTGTTTCCCGCACTTTACTTTACTCGGAGTCTGACCGCCAATTACGACGAATATATCGTCTTGTACTCGGTGGAGCTAAAATTGCTCGCTATTTATTAGAGCCACTACTTGACATGAAATCATGATGGTAATTATGATAAAGTTATCCCACATTTCATTATTTATTTGAATCTTACAGAGAGCTAGAAAAAAAACTCTCTACCTCAGCCGGGGATCGATTTCAAGAAATATTTTTCTAAAAAGAACCCCTTCTTCTGGGAAATTTTATTGTTTCCTAAAACATGCAAGTTGCACAACAAATTACACTTGTTAATAGTACTCCTGTAGTTGCCAATTAGCTTAATGTCTATTTTTTTATCAAATTCTTCTATTCAAAACTATGTATAACTATTTCAACAAATTTAAAATAATATAGTGTCTGATAAACAAAAGTTCTATAAAACCCTGCATACCTACCTTTTCCAAACAAATAATTTATAATCAAGAAAATTAAATAAATTTACCGTTTCTTCTTCCGGGTTGGACCGTGTCAAATTGTGTTATTTGCCGAGCTTTCGCATATCATGTGATGGCTTCTTCAGGGCTGAAAAGAGAATGAGAATGAAAACACTTTACCTATTCTCTTTTCAGCCCTGAAGAAGCCATCACATGATATGCGAACGCTCGGCAAATAACACAATTTGACACGGTCCAACCCGGAGGAAGAAACGGTAAATACATCTGACGACCGTCGAAGCCTACGTGAACAAATTAAATAAAACTATATTTTGCTTCGCATCCGTATTAAATCATCTATTTTGGAAGCACTTTCAAAACAAAATAGGCCCCAACATGAAGTCACCAGCTATTGACTTATTTATTTATTGAACTTTTTCGTTACTGAAGTTTTGAAAAAAAAACTCATATTTAAGAGATTTAAATGGGCTATTGATAATGAAGCTCTTTCCTGACTGACTGTGTGGATACCTGGGAAAATGATCTACTGCTGATAATTTTGTCTCTTTATAATCATGTATTATTTAATCATTCAGTAGTGGAGAAGATGTTTTATATATGTCCATTGATATACAATCAGTTTTGGATAGAGCTTGTTAAGAGATTTATTCTTAATGCACGATATGTATTAAATAATCATTTAATGATTATAATCAATAATCAGATAATCAATCTTTATTTAGAACAATCGGCTTTAGGGTGAAAAACACCTTATCAAATGAAATTTATGAAGAAATTGGTATTCATTGGACATTATACCTGTCATCATTTCAACTCCGTACAAATACTGTTATTCACTGATCATATAGGAATATTCACTTCAGTTAAAATCCAAATATTATTCTGTATAAAATAAAGGAAGCAATAAACAATAAATAAAAGAAATCTCATACTTTTTGCTATTTTTTAATAAATAATCTGACTTTATATTATTAAATTTTAATCAGATGATTTGTTTTAAACTTTATTATTAATTGCTTTCTACATGTATCAGATGAATTTTTAAAAAAATGTCAGTGTCATGTGATTAGATTAAAAATAATTTTAAAATTCTTAAAAAATTGATATTGAGTTCTATAATTTACATAGATAACGAATTTTTCAATACTCATTCAAGAGTTTAACAACATAAAATATCTGGATCAAAAACAAAATCGAACTCGGGCAGCAACATGTACAAATAGCACTTTGTACAATTATTCTCTCCCAAATAACTGTAAAATAGTAATTTTATAGGCAATCTGTTAGCGATTATTTGATAGTTATTTTTGTATGACATTTCAACGTTAGTGGGTCATGCGATAAATTTAATAGACTTGGGGTATCTGGTTTTTGTTGGCAATTGAAAAAAAAAACAGTATCAATTACTGTCAAATAAAAATAATATTGTTATTTTTCCGGATTCCCTTTCATCTCTTCATCTCCTATAAAATCCTTTTATATACCATCTCACCGTATAAGACATTTATTGGTATTAGATCCTTTGATATAAATGGAATTTCCGTTCATTTTGCTGGTTATCAAATCGCATTAACATTTATCAAATTGAATTGTAGATAAATTAGCTAAACAAGTAATGTCACAATAAAATACCACACTATATGCAAATATCATATTGTAAGTCATTTATTATAAACAAATTATGGAATAAATAGTCAAATAACAAAAATCTAAATGAAAATAAATACTTAAAACAATAAATAGAAAAGTTCTATTAATAATAAACATAGGAAGGAACTTTCCCAGGTATCCACACAGTCAGTCATAAAAGAGCCCTATTTTCAATATCCCACTTTCATTTGTTAGATATGACAAAACTTTAAAAACGAAAAATTTAAATTTAAAAAAGTAAGACAAGAGCTGGTGACTTAATGTAGGGGCTTGCTTTATTTTGAAAATGTTACAAAAATAGATGATTCAATACAGATGGGAAACAAAAGATAGTTAAAATTTTATTGATTATGAATTATTTTTTTGTAAAATGGTAGGTTTATAGGACTTTTGCTCGTCGTGAAAGTTTATTGATACTATATTATTTTTAATTATAGAGGAAGAAAGGATTTTTTTATATAGTTAAATTATTTAAGTATTTGTAAAACTTGTTCAAAGGAATTTTATTTCTATGTATTTTATAAAAGTCATTGCAGTTCATAGATAACTCAGAGCAACAAACAGAGTGCCAATAAAGTTGATCGAGCAGAATGTGAAAATAAAGGGATTTTTCTAAAGATACATAATTTGTAAGTACCAAATTTGTATAAGATTACTGAATCTATTGAAATTTTTTATATAGAAAATTCTATCTTTCTTTTATTTCTATTTAATTTATTATTTAATGATTTATTTTTATTATTTCATTAAATATGTATTCCTTCTAGCAGCATATCTCAACTAAAGTAACGCCAGTGCTACTACAAACTGTGATCAGATATGGATCTAGGACGATGAATTTCACGGCACCCAGCAATTACTGAATAATTGTCTTCTCACCTCGGTCAATAACTCAAATCCTTGTGAATTGAACATTCCTATGGGGTACAGTTCAGTTCTCTTAGAAAAAAAATAGAAGAATCAATATTATATAGAAGTATAGAACGATTACATTACAATTTAACGTTTTTATAGTTGCATGCTTTAAAAATTTCTTTTAATAAATTGATTATAGGAATATAAAACTGTAAAATGAAATTTCAAATCTTGATGTGAGTCAACTTGTTGACCGTCTAGCTTTATGAGGAGAGGAGATTTGACATTTATTTATTTCTAAGGAGTAAATTTCTTATAACATAATATCCCTCAATAATATTTTAATTTAACTATATTCTTTTAAGAACAGATAGTATCTTTAATTAATAATAGTTTGGGATGTGATTAACCAAAAGCACTAAGATTAGAAATATTTTTGTTCAAAGGTCTTCGAATAAATATTATATAGTTATCCTTATGCGATAAATTTCTATGACTATATAGAGCATACTATAAAAGTATTTATTGTTAATTTTCTAGAACTCAGCTCTTAAAGCCTAATCTAAGCAGATTTCCCATGATTTATTGAAGAAGGATGTAAGTATGACTATAAGAAAAAATAAATAATTTCCATATGTATTATACTGTGTGACTCTTTTTATTGATTTTAAAACCGTATTACACTAAAATTCGAAGTCTTGGAANTTGAAGAAGGATGTAAGTATGACTATAAGAAAAAATAAATAATTTATTTTAAAATAATTTAAAATCCGGATAGAATAATCATTGTAAAAGCTAAGATCATTTAACTTTTCACTAGAGTAGCTGAAAAGGACCTGTGGAAAAAGTCCTCAATAATTAATTAATCAGTAATTTTCAACCTTAAAATATAAACATTTTCTTAACTTAAATAAAAAAGAAGGTACTGGTATTATAAATTTTGGTCTCCCTCTACACCTTCCCCTCATTCAATTTTAATGAAAACTTAAATTTTCCAAGTGGTTCAATGAAAAGCCTGTACGTTTGTATAATTTATAAATAAGATGGCCCGACCAACATTCGATATAACATACTCTAGTAATTTAATATGCACTTAATTTAATGTTATAATATAAAGGTTTTTTTTTTAAATATCAATTTACTCATATATTTTTTTGTATACATTTTTTCAATGTAATAACAATGAAATTAAAATTTTGAATTTTAGTTACCCTATAAAAACCCTCACCCTAACCGATTTTAGTCAATAATTAACTCAACCAACGAATTAAAAGAAGAACTAAAGTGCTATTATTTTTAATATACTCCAGGTGGACATTACCATAGAATGCGTACAGACAAAGAAATACGTATCTATAACGTTGCACATTTTTGGATCCATTGATATTTTTCAGAAAGAGTGTCGTGTCACCAAAGTGAACGGCCTGGTTTCCCACGAGGGTATCTGATAGGCAAAAACTAAACTCTATATGAGAAGTATTGCACTGCGCTGCCACACAAAAGCCCCACAGTGCTCTGACCGACGACAGAGAACACGACCATTTAGGGTTAATGCAAAATAAAACGGCACACAAGTGTCAAATCGAATAACCATTACACATCTACAATACATGTATTGACGCAAGCTGCGGTCATAAGCCACAATGCCTGAAAAGCGGTGGTGACCAGCGGAGTGGGGATTATCAACAAATGCCGAGTTTTGGCGAAACCCATCAGACCATCATCAATGGCTGGGTTCCTACCATTTCATTGGTTCTCGGTTGTCAACTAGCTCCGATTGGAATCCAGACACGATTCTGTGTCCAAACAAACTCGACAAAGGTGAGTCCTAGCTCCATACTAGTTGTACCCACTACTATAACGATTTACTCAATACTAAAACATGAACACTTATCTATAAGTCCCATATACTCACACTACTTACTTACGCCTGCCCCGTCTGGTACGGTACCAGTAATACACACTTTAACAAAATTCAGGTATTTCAAAACCGAGTACTCCGAATGGCTGTCAACGCCTTTTGGTTGACGCCCCAACAGCTACACAGGGAACTGGGAATTGATCCATTTGGATTTCACATAGAAGAGCTAACTCACAGACATCACCAACGACTTTCATACTGCCCCGCTGTAGCATCCAGGACATTTTTTTTTCTTTTTTAAACTTTGTTACTTTTTATTTTTATATTTTTAAAAAAACGAATATTTTGGTCCAAAATAAAGTATTTTTCTTGTTCTTCTTTAAATATTTATAAAATGAAAAGAACAGACATACCGAACTCATATATAATTGTTTTGATCTAGCTGTATCTTATAATTGCCTAATAAATACATGCAGATCGTACGTGATAATTTAAATAAATATTTAATTAAATTAGTAGCCTGAATAATATCGAATATCAATAAAGAAAATAAAAACATACATCGTTACCAAGAATTGACAAGCTAACCATCATATTGGAGTAAGAAGTTAGTTTTAACTGTATGTTAATTACTAATTTAAGTTAAGTGAGGTTGGGTCAAAGCTATTATAAACATTACTTTAACATATGAATATACTGGAAAACAATTAATATAACACTCAACAGATCTACTTCAACAGGAAGCAAATCCGTGACTCAAGATAAACAAGCAAGAAATTATTTTGTAACTATATGCTTATCTGTTAATAATTATCTGGATATGAAATTTTACGGAGAAGTAATTGTTTTAGTTCGTTTAATGCACTAATTAGTCTTTATAATAGGTTATTTTATTCTATGAAATGAAATTATGTATTAACATTAATTATATTCATACATACATTGCCCACCTAACATTAAGTATGTAAGTATAATTTAACTAGCACTTATACTGCTGCTAATCATATATTTATTGCATAACCAACAATATCAGTATTAGCAGTTACAATTGTGAATTTAAAAATACTCAGCTTTATAATAGGTTATTTTATTCCATGAAATGAAATTATGTATTAACATTAATTATATTCATACCTACTTATACTTATAATTAATTATATTCATATTTATACTGCTGAAAATCATATCTTTATTGTATAACCAACAATATCAGTATTAGCAGCTACAATTGTGGATTTAAAAATACTCGGCTATATAATTACATTTGAACAAAATTTGCTGATTGAAACCCTATCTATTGTGGTGGTTAAAATTTTAAATTATTAAAATGGTTTTTTTCTTAGGGAGGGAGTCAAACCCTCAGAGGGTGGAGGCCGTATAAGAACGTCGATACAGTTCGAGGATCCCCCCCCCCCCCNAGCCTTCATCATACAGCAAAGAAAATTACAATGAAAATTAATATGTAATTATAAAGTTAATGAATTTTAACTTATTAAAAGGTTCATTTGGATAAATGTTTCTTCATAGATGATGTGAAAAGCAACTCGAATTAATTTACTTCATGATAAAGTAAATTAATCAGAATTTCATTGACCACTGGCGTTCATCCCGAAAGCTGCCATCAATTGCTCATTTGCATGGTAGTGTCTGGGAGAGGTTAAACTACATAGGTTTTCCTCGCCTTCTAGAAGGACTCTGTCGCGTGTCTCACGGAATAGCCGAAGGTGGAGCGGTAAGTAATGTGCAGATCAGCCAAGACAACTCTCACTGGTTAATTCTCAGCTAAAAAAGCAAATTTGTCTTTGTAAGAAACGCTGCAATTTTTTTTTTTACCCTCACCTGTAATCAATAAAACTTAAAAAATATTCATTATTAGTCAGGTCTATATAAATTCGTAAATTTCAACCAATCGGAGTGTGGTTCGTCTTCCTGTTCAATTGCCAGTCTAGACGTTCCTTCCTCGTTGAGAGAGGTGGTCTCTTCCTAACTCATTGAAGGGAGCTTGAACTCAGTCCCGATTCTCTGTAGACTATTCGGCGCCTGCCATCACGTGAACATAAATCATTAGTTTTGATTTTACTGAATATTTTTTTAATTCTCTTCTTTAAAAAAAACATGCATTTTTAGGTTTTTAATAATTATTCAATAGGAACAATTTTTTTAAAAATATTTTAATGGATTCACTGAGTGGCAAATTAAAGTTTAGTGGTAAATTGTCTCATTTCAGTGCTGTTGCCATCAGACAATCAGTTCCCTTAACGAATACTTCAACTTTCTGGCATTATGAATCATTCGGGAAAAGTTCACGGAGAGCATTCATTCATTCGTGTGGCCAGTCAAGCGGAGATGAGTTTGAAAAATTCCAGCGTCCATTCGTTTTCTTGTATTTCAAATTCAACTCGAGATTTATCTTTATTCCCTAGTGCCTTGCCTCTGTGAAACTGAGTTTTCGACACAGTGGTTTCAGTAAGCATCTTGAATACAGCCCTCCCCCTTCTTGGGAATTTTCCCCTTTCAAGACCCACATCAGATCCATCCTTGCGGACCCACATCAAACCTGGAGTTAGAGAAAAGTACGAAAGAGAATGGGATATATTCCTGATGAAAGTCCTTGCCCTTCCACATATGCACTAACTAAAGACGTTGATAAATAGCCGAAGAAGAAGGGAAGAGAAGACAAATCCTGAATCTAAAGGCACAGATGAGATTAGACAAGTTCAGCGGGAGAGTTTGCGAAAATTTTCTTTGCCAGAATGCTAGATAAAGAGATTCATTGAAAGGATCTCTGAGACAAAAATATGTTCAAAAGAGAGAATGAGGTGTTTCGAAAAACCTGTATCTCATAAACACTTAAATTTGCTAGGCGACCGTATAAGATAAAACTCAATTTATTTTACATTGATCAAAACATATGTTCAATAAAATCGAAAGTAAAACAAACACATATGAAATATGATAACAATAATAATANTTCCAACTAAAACGCTGATATCGAACGGAAATTCGTTTCTTCTGTAATCGATTTAATACAATGCTACTTTTAAGCTGTGCAAAGAGAAACCTTTAATAAGAATAGCATAGACAAATTTCATTAAAAAGGAAAAATAAAAACTGATTTCAACAACAAATGAGGGGGAATAGAATAAAAAATCTACCTGTCCCAGCCAGGACTCGAACCTCGAATCTCCTGCTTTCCGGGCTGGTATGCTTCCATTACACCACCGGGACGAGCTAGATAACTTTTTAAATTCCCAACACACTAGCGATTGGGATTGGGATAAATTGTTTAAAACTTTACGTGGGATAATAAACCACAACTAAATTAATATTTATAAATGAAAATTAAAAAAGTAAATAACGATAGTCGATAAATAGCTTAACAATGTCAGCTCCTTCGAGCATAAGACGGTGTATTCGTCTTTCTTGTGGGTTAGACTCTCGCTAGTGTGTTGGAAATTTAATAAGTTATCTAGCTCTTTTTTTTCCTTAAATTAACAGTCTGAGTTGACTATATATTATTGGTTGCATCTTTAAAATACCAAATTAGCCTTATTTAAAATGAGTGATTTGAACAAAAAATTATATGTGAAATTTAACGAGCTGGAAAGTACATTTGAAGTACATTGTTTGTTATATAAAATTCTTCACTTTTTTATATATACTTTTAGGGTAAGAATGAAGAGAAAACATCCCTATATTTGACCAATTTAACTAATATATTTTTATTCATACATACTAACTATTTAGATTTTCTTCTCACAAATACATTCGATAATAAACATTTTCTCTGTTAAAAATTTATGGTAAGCTTCTTTAGGCCTAGAATAATATTTAAATAAGACATGTAAAAAAAATGGCATCTCTGTGCTGTGATATTGTAACTAATGCGAAAGAAATATATATGTTTAAAAAGAGTGTAGTAATCTTAAGGAATTTCTGAAAAAAAAGAAAGACTGTTTTAAAAAATGAAAAACACTCCACTTAAAGACAGTTTTGTGGAGCGGTGGATTAGCAGAGAGAATCTTTTTATTACTCCCAACACTAAAGCTGTGTATTTTTGACCTCCCTCCCGAGGAGCAGACTTTTATCGAGAAATAAAATATGCCCAATGCCATGGGTTTTTAGAATAAGGTGGCAACCTGTTGATAGCCCCTCTATGACGTTGTCATGGGAGTCAGTGTACAGAGGAAATGAATAAAAAATAAAGCTACTGACTAGCCTTCATCATACAGCAAAGAAAATTACAATGAAAATTAATATGTAATTATAAAGTTAATGAATTTTAACTTATTAAAAGGTTCATTTGGATAAATGTTTCTTCATAGATGATGTGAAAAGCAACTCGAATTAATTTACTTCATGATAAAGTAAATTAATCAGAATTTCATTGACCACTGGCGTTCATCCCGAAAGCTGCCATCAATTGCTCATTTGCATGGTAGTGTCTGGGAGAGGTTAAACTACATAGGTTTTCCTCGCCTTCTAGAAGGACTCTGTCGCGTGTCTCACGGAATAGCCGAAGGTGGAGCGGTAAGTAATGTGCAGATCAGCCAAGACAACTCTCACTGGTTAATTCTCAGCTAAAAAAGCAAATTTGTCTTTGTAAGAAACGCTGCAATTTTTTTTTTTACCCTCACCTGTAATCAATAAAACTTAAAAAATATTCATTATTAGTCAGGTCTATATAAATTCGTAAATTTCAACCAATCGGAGTGTGGTTCGTCTTCCTGTTCAATTGCCAGTCTAGACGTTCCTTCCTCGTTGAGAGAGGTGGTCTCTTCCTAACTCATTGAAGGGAGCTTGAACTCAGTCCCGATTCTCTGTAGACTATTCGGCGCCTGCCATCACTAGGCAGGTAAAACAATTGGCTCATCATTAAACATTACAGTGACCTCTTCAAGCAGCGTACTACTCTACGATCTCCTGAGCATCGGTTGGTGAGCTATTGCTTGAAGTCCATTCCATCGTACGTCGTTTGTGTAATCAAAGGCCTTGAACTTCGTTTAGGATGTGGCAAAAACTGAGAGTCCTCCTCTTACCCCATGCACAATCTCTCAGAAACCCCAGCAACGTCGATGACAACTTGCTAGTGACCCTAGTCGCTCATTCTCAAAATTATATTGGGACTTTTTATTTAAGATGATGCCTTGCATATCATGCATTTTGTTTGGTCCATCTAGGTACTATGGAAATGGCTAATATAATTATAATAAATAATGAAAAATAAGTATCACATATCCATTTTTATTTTTTAGCACTCTATTATTAAGTATAAGGACTTGTATTGATTTCTTGTATTTAATTAAGTTAAATGTTTTAGAAAATTATATAAATGTATATATATATATATATAAGATTTTGTATCTCAGAAGTATATTAATAAATTATATATTATACACAGCTTGATTTTGCTATAAATATATTTCGCATATACTTTTATTAGCATCAGCAATTTGGAGATTATTATTGACATAACAGAAATTAATACACTAGCTTTGTAATGAATACTTCTAGCTACTGGCGAGCAGTGGTTTTCTTTGATATTCAATATCATTAAGATTAATTGTTTGTTTTTTTACTTCATAATTTTAACATGATCTATATTTTATCAAGGCAATAATTCAGTCTTAAGAGATACAATCATGTTCTTCCACAATTCATTTATTAACATTTTACATAATTATAAAATCTGAGGCCGCTCTAAGGCTGCAATTTTATTATTTTTGCAAAAAAAAATTATTTTTTAAATTTTTGAAAAGCAAAAATGGGCTAAGGGACTCAGGAATTATTCTTCTCGGGAAATGAAAAAAAAAAAAAAGGTTATATCTCAATGACCACGTTCTAGTCTCTCAGTATAGCAAATATATAAACAAGTAGAATAAAGCTCAAGTAAAAAACATGTTGTTCTATAATAACGAAAATTTGTTCACAGCACTCAACAAATAGCTCAGAGAAGGCTTAAGCTTGGGCAGTAGGGTAGAGACACCCTTAAAATTTAGGTCAAATTCCTATGTTTACCATTATTCTAATAAGGTAATCATTTAACTTTCTTCATTTAGTAAATGTTGTTGTTTTTTTTCTTTGGAAGTGGTCGAACAATTTTTAAAATATGTCACTAAATTAAAAGATAAGGAATCATAATCACTTACTTATTCTAGGGCGCTGTAGGCCGACGTAAACCTTTGCATGTTGGAAAAGATAAGCTCAACCCTTAGCCGTATTTCACTTTGTAAGGCCTAGTTTTCTGGCCTCTTTTAAATCATTTACTCAAACTCCTTTGGTACCACACACTAGTTATCTTAAATTTAATATTACACTTTCCGTGGTTAAGTGTTACTTGCATAGTTCATCTTATTCTACTTCTGTTCTGGCTATTAACAATTTCCGTACGATTTAAAAAATCACTTTATTTATGGTTGCTAAATTTAGTTACCACTGCAATTGTTTACAAAATTATAACCTTTTACTTATTGCTGCCTGCAATAGAGTACCACTTATAGGGGAGCAACTGCTAACCTCTTAAGACTTCTAAATAATACTATTTTAACATCAGCTGTCTACATTCAGATAACTTAAGACTTGTTAAAAGAGTAGTTTTAAATTATCTATTTAATTTATGGTAATATTATATTTCCGTTTTTACTGATGCGCCAAGTTAAGAGAAATTGTTGACGCCTTAAGAATTAAAATTGACATTATAAAGGCCTCGGAAAGCTCTTTAAATATGATATTATACTTAACGTTACCTCCACTGGTAATGAGAGTCCATCTTCATTCTCCGTCGTTTATATAATACTATAGTATGAAGTTCCCTCTACTCTTATAACAAAAAATATTATAGGTAATATAACATTTCATATTTCGGTAGTATAATCGGAGAGATAAACATATTTGTTGTTGCATCTTGTTTGTTTTACAAAAATACTACAATTCTACATAGTCTTATAACCAGTATAGAGCTACAGTATACTTCTATATTCTTAGATTCTATATTATTGAGATATAAGATTAATATTGTGCCCACCTCCTACGCAATACCGAAGTAGGCATTTTATTCTTCATTGATAATTATATTGGCTACGGACCAATAATAATTAAATACAGAAATAAATTTAAGTAATTTACAATAATAAATAATTATCTTAGTAATAAAAGATGACACTTAAGTCTACTGCCATTCCTAACTCATAAATAAGTAAACAGAAAAAATAAATTATTTACTATAAGATGATTTTAGTTGGGGTTCGGTCAAGGTAGATAAAATTCTATGGGACTTTAGAATGTTGCAACGCTCTTATTTTCCTTCTTTTTTATATTGTTTTATTAACTGTTAATCTTTCTATTAACAACTTAAGGTTATGGAGGGAGGGGCAATCTACAGTTTGCCATCCTATTCTAAACATACATGACTCTGGATAAGCTCTTATTTATAGTCAAATCAACATCGCTCTTCAAACAGGACAATTGATTGAGAAGACATAGTTTTATTATGGATACATCAAGAACATATTAGAATAACCCTAGGATAGTGCTCTTATAAATTAACATCTATAAGCTTAATATTGCAATAAAGTTAACTAATTAATTAGGTAAAAGTTAATTATTAGATGATTTTAGTTGGGGTTAGGTCAAGGTAGATCCGAAAAAATACCAATTTTAAAAAAGTGAATTTTTTAAAAGATTATCTGCCAACTTTTACTTACATTATAAGCCATCTTCAGGGCTATCATAAAGACGACAGAGGACGTCCTGTCCCTAAGTTCACATTTCCATGATTGATTAAAAAAAACTCTCCTTTTAAACATACAATATAACTTGTAATGCACTTTCTTACAATGTCAAACTCTACACATAGACCTTTCAGTCATGATAGCCCTGAAGATGGCTTACAATGTAAGCCGAAACGTTGGCAGATAATCTTTTAAAAAATACACTTTTTTTTTTAATTTGAATTNCTGCCCTTAAACTCGCCCTTCACGCTTATTAATCTACTTTCCTGTACTCGACCGCACAAGGGAAGAAAGTTTACATTTTTTAAAAACCAACCCTTTATACTGCAAAGTGAAAACCCTTTATCACGACAAAGTCAATAAGTTTTTTAAATAGCTTTGCAACTCATTAATTGATAATGTTATTTGTTTAATAAATGTCATGTATAAGATTGAGCTTTTGACTGCAGTCGTTTCCATTGATATCCCATTATAATTATAATATGAAATAGAATTTCTTCAAGGCGTTAACATATTTCTTTAGAGACATAATGATATGCTTCCACATTTCTTATATTAACTTTATGTATAAATATAAAGTCTGAGGTAGTTTTATGGCTCCAATTTTTTATTTCTGCAAAACAAAATAATGTTTTTGAAAGGAGAATTTGTTGACCATAGATATTATTCTATGATGATTTTAGTTGGGGTTCGGTCAAGGTAGACCAAAAAAAAATAAAAAATACAAATTTAAAAAAAAAAAGTGTATTATGTAAAAAAAAGATTATCTGCCAACGTTTCGGCTTACATTATAAGCCATCTTCAGGGTTATCATGAAGATCAGAGAGGACGTCCTGTCCCTAAGTTCACATTTCCATGACTGAAATGTGAACTTAGGGACAGGACGTCCTCTCTGATCTTCATGATAACCCTGAAGATGGCTTATAATGTAAGCCGAAACGTTGGCAGATAATCTTTTTTTTACATAATACACTTTTTTTTTTTAAATTTGTATTTTTTATTTTTTTTTGGTCTACCTTGACCGAACCCCAACTAAAATCATCATAGAATAATATCTATGGTCAACAAATTCTCCTTTCAAAAACATTATTTTGTTTTGCAGAAATAAAAAATTGGAGCCATAAAACTACCTCAGACTTTATATTTATACATAAAGTTAATATAAGAAATGTGGAAGCATATCATTATGTCTCTAAAGAAATATGTTAACGCCTTGAAGAAATTCTATTTCATATTATAATTATAATGGGATATCAATGGAAACGACTGCAGTCAAAAGCTCAATCTTATACATGACATTTATTAAACAAATAACATTATCAATTAATGAGTTGCAAAGCTATTTAAAAAACTTATTGACTTTGTCGTGATAAAGGGTTTTCACTTTGCAGTATAAAGGGTTGGTTTTTAAAAAATGTAAACTTTCTTCCCTTGTGCGGTCGAGTACAGGAAAGTAGATTAATAAGCGTGAAGGGCGAGTTTAAGGGCAGCGAGAGCCCGGGGCACCACTCAGCCCCAAACTGATAAGGGGAAATATTGGCTGGGCGGTGACAAACATCGTTCCAACCTAAACCAATCCGGAGTGCGCCGTTTTTAGCCAGCCCACCCTCGGGAAATAGGGCCTGCCCTGTCTTCACCCCACCGAATCTCTGTTCGCTCGCCCCACAGCCACACGTCAAACACACACCGACTCCTTACGAGTTTTTTTTTTTTTTTTTTTTTGTAAGCTTAGATGGGGAGGAAATGTTTCATTTTGGGGGTGAATGTTTCTTACGTGTTCCTAGTCGTGGGTTGGACTTAAATCGTCGAAGGGAGCCCTTCTTCAAGGGTGCAATACAGTACATATTCATATCGTATCACAATACAATCGTCTAAATATTCCGAATCACAACTCTGCATTCCTCTACTCTTTCTTACCTACATCTGTTAAATGAACCAATTGGAGTGAGATATTACCTGAAATGTCTAGTGAGAGTTTTAAAAAAATTGTGTTGATGCTGTGAGCGTTGTAAAGCTCATGATAAGAGGGATGTGCTTATGGGATTTCTACTGTTCTTTTACTTTTTTATATATAAATCTTTATAGGGGCGCCAGACTAGCTCAGGGGATCCGTACAGGTCTCGCAATCCTGACGCCGCGGGTTCAAATCCCGCCCAGGTCAATATTTTATTTATAAATAGAAGCTTGTCCTGAGCCATGGGTGAGTTTAAAATGGGGTTGCAACCTGTAGATAGCCCTCACTCCAATTACCCTAAGTGGTTGAAAGGGAGGCTAACACAGCAAAAAAAAAAAAAAAAAAAAAAAAAAAAAACCAAAATTTTTTTATTTTCCCCCCAATAAAAGCCCTTTCCCCCGGGAAAATTTTAAATTTTTTTAAAAATATAAAACACAATAGATGTATTACTAATATTTATTTATGTCAAAATTTGTACCCTAATCACATATAGAAGATGTAGAAGAATCGGAATGGAAGTGTCTGCAAACTAACCCTCTCCGTCAAGCTGGAGTCATCTGGTATACATTTTATTAGTAAAATATCAATTTAGTTATTTCTNAACTCCAACCCCTACAACCATCTCCGTCAAACGAAGGTGACCCCGCGACCTCTTGGGAACATAGTCTGTAAATAATTTGAGAGTGGTGTCATTGGTCATCTTCTCTTTTTATGCGTCAGTGTAGGTTCAAATACATAAAAAACATAAAAAATAGAAAACATTAGCAAATATTGTAAGATTTTAAAATAAAAAACCGGTTTGCTGAGGGTGCTCCAAAATTCAACAGATAAGTTATTAATGGAATAATAATATTTAACACGAAAACATTAGAAATTAAAGTTTTTAGAATTTGATTTCTGCAACTCTTTTTTCAAAATCCTATATCTTTTAACTGGAATATTGCATATTTAATACAATATTAGGCTAATTATGAGCATTCGATTATATTTTAGTAATTTGAAAATAATTTTTTATTTGGCATAAAAATTCCACACAGAAAACGATTTCAGAGACATGTGTGTGTATGTTTAAGTCTAGCTAACTTTTCATGTTTTAAAGTTCGAAATTGTAGATTTGAAAAGAAATTTTTTCATGGAAATTTCTTACAACTCATATAAGAGTTCATGAATTACTGAAATTGGGAGTTGCAGAGGAAAAAAATCATATTGGAAAAAAAAAAAAGTCTGAGATTTTATTAGTTTAAATTTTTTTAAAAATATAAAACACAATAGATGTATTACTAATATTTATTTATGTCAAAATTTGTACCCTAATCACATATAGAAGATGTAGAAGAATCGGAATGGAAGTGTCTGCAAACTAACCCTCTCCGTCAAGCTGGAGTCATCTGGTATACATTTTATTAGTAAAATATCAATTTAGTTATTTCTGTAATCAAATTTCACCCTCCATGGAACCTATAAATCTTCTCAATTTATCTACAGATAGCTTTATCGTGAATGTCTCTTGTACCTGACTTTGTCAAAATTCACAAACCTAAGAGGAGGTTATAAATTAAGTTTAAAATTTAGGCAGACCCGAACAGTCATCTCAGAAGGGTCCCATTCTACATTTTGCACATCTTGAATCGGGCTGTCTTGGGAAAAACGTCCTTGGTTTGTAAGAAGAACCTCTTTTCTTCTTACAAACCAAGGACGTTTTTCCTAAGACAGCCCGATTCAAGATGTTCAAAATGTAGAATGGGACTCTTCTGAGATGACTGTTCGGGTCTGCCTAAATTTTAAACTTAATTTTTTTTTTTTGTATTTTAAAATGTTGTTATCTTCTGAAAAATACCCCTAAGATCATGTCAACAATCAAAATCATAAAATGCTACTTTTTTTTTTAAGTGAGCATAATTCATGAACAATAATTATAAACCAGATCTCCAGGATTTTAAAATATGAAAAAAATTGATGTAAAAATGAAAAACAAAAATTTGTAATCTGATTAGTTCTTTTAATTTTTTTTTTGAAATCTATTTATCAATAGACAAATGAATGTGAGTTTGGGTGTGTACAATAAATATGGGAATACATAAATATTTCCTAAAATATTTTTAATTAAAATAAACAATTTACAATCAATAAAAGTTTAATTGGTAATTACAAGTTAATAAAATTATTAGAAAAGATTAATTTCTTCATACTTTTGTACAAAAATGTGAAATGTTAGAACATACGATCGCCAAAAAGCTTGAAGTTAATATAAGCCAAGGCAAATTCATATAACATGAGATATCTCATATATAGTTTATATAAATTTAAAAGTAGAATCGTTATACAGCTTCTTCGAAGTTGATATTCTTCTCAGTTTTTGTCTGAAAAATTAAAAACGAAATTACTTAAATTGCAGAAAAATGAAATCCTAGTGAAACAGTTTCTGTTACAATAATACAATCATATAATAAATTTACAATATCTCTAGAATAATTTTAATCTTCACTTGCATTGCAGAATGATAAATATATGTCCAATTTTTTATATTTTTACTATACTCAATCATTTTCACAAATCAGATAATAATCATCTAGATATTTTATTTATTTATATAAAGTAAATATATATCTGATGTAATAAATACATTAATTCCAACAATTCAAAGTATATCTAAGTAATTATATAGAAATATTATTTATAGTTGACACTTGGCATTTTTATCTTATTCTATCGTTAACTGCAATGCTTTTTTTCATATTTTTCACTTATATATTCATACATTAATCCTTATGTGTGCAGCTTACATATTAAATTCAATACAATAATTTTCACTAAGAACAAAAGCTAGAAAAAAAATTAAGTCCAAATAATCATAAAATCCATGCAATACAACATATAAAGCTACAAATATTTTAAAACGCCAGAAACCAAGGGAAAAAAAAATTTAATGCCATAAAAGTCAGGCACACAGAAACACAAAAAAAAGCAAGTTCAAATCTCTTTTATCATGATATATTGACCTCTGAAATTCAAATTTCAGATTAAGCCTGCTCAAAATGAATTGATTCTTAAAATTAAAAATATCATTGAAACTTATCTTATTCCTGCACACTATGCATATCTTAGGTATAAAAATGTGGAAACCTAAAATTTTTAAATATTCAGTATCTGGTTGTTCCACTTCTTCATAATCAAATAACATTATGCAACATGAAAAGATCTTTACTAGCAACATTATTGAATGGAGGGAGGAATACTTCCTATTTTTCTTTAAACGAGGAGGGCGAGGGGGGGGGGGGGCTTAAATAAGGATAATGCCCCACATGATCTCACAAAGCTCAAGGCAAGCTCTAAAATCTCAGAAGGAAAAAAGTGGAAGAACTGCTCAACTTTTATAGTTACATTCTTACATATCTAAAGTGTTATAACCAATCAATCCTACAAAATTGAATTTTACACCAATCATATCTATTACAGTTATTGATTTTGTTTCTTGTTTATTGCAATTATTAATTTATTGTTATCTATCCATTAGTAAAATTTAAAAAAAAAAATCCCATAATCTACAATTCTATTATCAATTATTTACTTTCTGTATAATTAAAAATAAGTTGCCAGGGAATATTTCAAGTAGAAAGGAAATAGTAAAACGTATTAAAAAAATGAATAATCTTATTTCTTTATTTTTTTTATATTTTTTTTTCGTCTATAAAAGATACACTATGAAATGTTCCTGGAAACTGTTCATTAAGTCAGTCATTAGCTGTAATTATTTGGCACACACTTAAGCAGAATATTTAATTTACTCTAGTTCCAGGACACTCTCTCTGAAAATTAGATTTTTATTAGTGTATTGTCCTTTACCTTCTCAGTTTGGTTATAACTCAATTAATGTGAGGAGGGGGGTTCTTATAAATTTCAGGGGAATTTTACAGACACACACATAAGACTGGTAATTTCTAATTCCCAGACACATACTTCGAGTAGTTACAGCCACACACACAACAAACACAACCAGGAGGGCGTCCTGTCGCCTCTCTCTCTCGTACAAATCAAATTACAACGAATGTAATTCGTAAAACACTCTCAATTCCTCGCTTATTGTGTTTATATTGTCGCTACCTAGAAACGGCATATATTAGCAGATTTAATTCCCCTTCGAGTGTGTGGTAAAACTTGTCTCTTAGCGATCAATGTGTGCGCGTGACAAATTAAATCTGTCTACTTTCTCTAATGAATTTCTTCTGTGGATGGTTACAAACTTACCTCTTGAGTGTACTTTAATTTGCTTTCTTGCTCGGAAAAGAATATAATAGCCAGTCACAATTCACATACGTTTACGCCGACACAATTCGAATTATATAACTAGCGCTGGGGAAATTAGTCAGGGTTTCAGCCAGGAACAGAAAAATAAAATACTCCAAAATGTTCACGTAGGCTTCGTCGGTCGTCAGATGTATTTACCATTTCATCTTCCGGGTTGGACTGAGTCAAATTGTTCTTATTTGCCGAGCTTTCGCACATCATGTGATGGCTTCTTCAGGGCTGAAAAGAGAATGAAGAAGCCATCACATGATGTGCGAAAGCTCGGCAAATAAGAACAATTTGACTCGGTCCAACCCGGAAGATGAAATGGTAAATACTCCAAAATGTTGGGTAATTATTTTATTATTGACGACGTTTTGACGTAACTTGCAAGTCATCATCAGAGCGATAGTGTTGTATGGAGAGACCTCCGAGAAAGGTTTTCTTTTTTTGCTGTGTTAGCCTCCCTTGCAACCACTTAGGGTCATTGGAGGAAGGGGCTATCTACAGGTTGCCACCCCATTCTAAACACCCATGGCTGAGGATAAGCATCTACTTATAAATAAAAGATTGACCTGGGCGGGACTCGAACCCGCTGCGTCAGGATGGCGAGACCCGTACGGCGCCCCGTGAAGGAGGTTGATGGCCACATCTCAGAGTGCAGAGCTTAACTCACCAGTTATATCTTGCTCGGGGATCTCCCCATACAACACTATCGCTCTGATAATGACTTACAAGTAAATCAATTGCAATAATCATCAAGAAGATATTACCTATTAGAATTTCGGCCCGTTTCTAATCCCCATCCACTTTATTCAATTTTAGAGAAAAACGAAATTATTCGACGGCTCCAAAAAACCATAATATCGAAGTTGTTTTCTATGAAAAAATATATAAGAGAGCCCTCCTCCCTTCTCCCAACACTAGCTTCATTCCTAAATATTTCGCATAATATTTGTTTTTCGAAACTATGGTACCATAAATATTACAAAATTACATTTTAAGCTAATTACGTCGTGTTTATTTTTTATTAACACGAATTGCTTGATTTCATTATGGTCAAAAAGCTGAAATTTAAATAATTACTGAAAAACTGCACATCAAATTATTTAGAAACCAAATTTTAGGCTACTACAATTGTAAAAATTAGTTTTAACAGTATTGTGATAATGTAAAAATTAATGATTGAATCAAGTGCAATTTTTCATACGTGAAACATCGAAAATATATGATTGATATGAGAATTATATAAGACATTTTGTCCGCCAGAAGGAAAAAAAATGTTGCCAGGTATAAAGCCTAAATGACACACATATAGAAAAAAAGCTATATGTCAACAAATTTCAGCCGTTAAGAATTGCTGGTTTAAAGTTAAAATAATAGATAAAAATAAATTATGAATAAAGTAAATTAGCCAAATAATAGTCAGTAACAGCCATTGAGATTCTCAAAGTTAGTAACAGAAGCTATCTATGTAATAAAAAAACTAATACATACACAAAAAATAAGAAATCAAGAATATTCTGGTATCCTATTTAAAATTTCTTAATAGAAAAGTCAATTAGATTTTTCCAGTTAATATTATAGACGGAACATTGAGCGGTCAAAGAAATTTTAAATTTTAATTAAAATATGAACCCCATTTTAATATTGTTGTAGACACAGGATAAGGATATTTTGGTTCAAGTCCATATAAAAAAACACACATAGTCGATACAGCTATTAACTTTAACTAAAATCTTGTCAAAATAAGTTCTGAGAAAAGCGACAAAGTACATCGATTTATATTAAACTTTTAAACGATAATTATTTATTGTCTGACTGCGCTGAAAATGACATATCTGATAAATTTTCATACAGCATACCCAAGGTCATGCCCGAAGGATTATTTAATCTGTTATATTCATAGTAAATATTTGTGTATTTTCCAGTATATTTATTATATTGTATTTTCCATACACGAATATTGTGATTTTATGAGTTTCGCTAAAACATTTTATTGTAAAAAAGCCCAAGCCAAATATATCAAATTAAAAAATATCATTTGAGAATAATTTAAAATACTATATAATTTGTGCATTAAAAAGTATTTTTGTACAAAGGTACATTTGTAAGCGGTAAAAAATTTGGATGAGTTTAGTTTTAGAATCTATTGTCATTCATTTCTTAATTGCTTCCTTTAATTGTTTATATTCATTAACATTAATAAGAATTCGTATTATCACATTTTTCCAATTACACATTATGCGTGGATGTAATATTTTATGTAATAAACACTTCTTCTTCTTTTTTTTTTTTCTTTTTTTTTTTATATGTAAAACTTACAAATATTTTCATTATTATTATTATAACTAACTAAACTATTGTCATTAATTTATCGCTTATAGTCAGGGAGCTGGAAGGCGGCTGAGAGCTAACTTCGTTTAGAATTCCTTCAGGAAGCTTGCCACTTTACCTAATGGACTGAACATTCCTCTTAACACCTACTTATGAAGATAGCTTAAGTTACTGTTTCCCTCCGGCGTTCTTTAAGTGGGATCTCCACCATCCGGCGGTAACTGCTCTGTAGAGACACTTCAACAACGGTCCAGTAATTTAGGCCGACCTGTCTGTCAGTGAGTCGCGGCTTGGCAGAAGTTCCTTTCGAAATTCCTCAACAGAATTTTCGCGTAGTGATTCACAGAAAAACACTCCCTCCCAACAACAACAACAACAACAAAAACAAAACAAAATAACAACAGAAAACATGCAATAACAACATAAGGACAGAACAACGTAACAATTATGATCTTTACTTCTAGGGTGCATTTTCCCTGCTCGTTTGTAGGAAAATTTCCGATCACATTCGTTCTGCATGTCATTCAACTGTAGATTAGAACACAAATAATCAAATGAAAATATAAATATATCATAGATTCCATCCTATAGTTTATTCATGCTCAAAATATTTCATTGAAGCAAATTATGAATAAGTAGTTACTCTTGACATATGATATAAATCACACACACATATATAATATATATATATATATATATATATATANATAGTATATATATATATATAATTATCACATGGCTTATGATCTACCAAATTAAAATAGACATATATTCCTAAAAACATGGTTATACCCTGTACAATCGTTATGTTAGAGTAGTTCAACATATACCTTTTGAGTTTAAATTGTTTTTTTGTAATAAAAATTTCAACATTAGATACATAAATATAATATTAATTTTGAAATACATGCCGTGCTAATTATTTCGGATAATAACAATATTTTTCTATTTTTAAGGATAATGGAATTCTAGCTTAGTGAATATATTCACTGTATGTTTTGAGCAAAACACTCAAACTACCGAGATTTCTTCATATGCATAGACAAAACAATTTCGTTTGATTACTCTTTAATGGGACAGTGAACGAATGTTTTTCTTCCTCAATGGCGAGTCCATTGGCATATTTTTCGAGGAAGCTATAAGAGAAACTAATATAGACTGTATGATGCCTCGTTCTGAAACCGGCCCTATTTCTGACACTCTTTAAGGGCTTTATCAGAATTTACGGTCACAGGGAATTTCAGTGACCAGTAGATCAGTTAACGTTATCCCTAATGATGGCACTATAATAATATCATAATCTCTCTCTCTCTTTCTCTCTCTATCTCCCATCTCTCTTCCTCCCCCCCTCGCTCTCTCTCCCTCACTCTCCCCCCCCCNGAGGAGATTTGTAAAGATGCATTAATGACAATAAAAATTGTACTGTTGGACTACACGACTAATAAAACTTAGTTATTGTTTTTTTCTATAATAAACGGTAGAGTCTTCTTTCTAAATAAAATATTTATATAAAAAAAAATTATCACAAGTGCTAATTTACGGTAGTGAATTTTTCGAAAATTTTACAGAGTACCCTTTATATATACTTCTTAAGATTTTCGTGCAGTTTGGTGAAAATTGAAAGATAAATATAATAATTTCAAGCATTCTTTCCTTCTATTAGTAACCATGTTTTATTTAATAATTAAATCTGGTGTACTATACATAAATTAATATGAGGGAATTTTTCAGACTTTAACCTCTAATGAGTACAGATATTCGTGGATCCAAAAGTCCAAAAAAGTCGCGGTGAATTCCCCGCCTTGGGGGCCTAAGAAGTATATCTAAGTACTTAAGGACCAATAACTAACAACCTATACTTTAGTATTTATACCTAAGAACTATGCCACAAAACAAAATACTATACCTAAAATACCGAAGATCCTAAACATCTAAAAATACCTAAGAAAATATATACCTAAGGGAAAATATATCTAAGAACAGTATCAAAGAACGGAATCCTCATTCAAAATATTTCATTGAAAATACGTCATTATACTAATTTTTATTACAAGGGAAAGAATAAAAAATCTAATTGTCCCAGCCAGGAGAGTCATTTAAACAGCTTGACACTGTCAGCTCCTCCAAGCATAAGACGATATATTCGTCGGCCTCGGAGGTTGGACTTTCGACACTAGTGCGGGGAATTTAATAACTAATCAGGCTTGTCTCGGTAGCGTAAATTTTAACGTACCGGCCCGGATAGCAGGAGATCCAGGTTCGTGTTCTGGCTGGGACAGTTAGATTATTTATTCTGTTCCATTACACTAGAAATTAGTAAAATTTACGTGGGATTATATACCACAAAAACATAATATTTATACGTCATTATACTTTTACAGAGATCATTATTATAAATACACAATATGTTAGCGGCTAAGCTGGTCGCTTGTGACAGCACAGATCATTATGTAATAAAGAGATGAAAAAAAATACTTGGAGGAGACTTGACAGGATTAAGAGAAATTAATCAAAGATAATTTAGAATAAGGAAAATAATAAATGTTTGGAAATTAAATTTAAAAAATAAAGAAATTAAAATCGTATCAAATATGGTGATTGTTATTTTACCATCAAACTTTATGAAAAAAGATTGGTGGCGGATTCGATTTTGAGATTTGAATAAATAAAAATAATTTGTAAACAAAAAAAGTTTTTATTATTGCCAAAGTTTCGGTCCAAATTTCAGGCCTTCTTCAAGTAAAAAAGAAACAATCAAACATAATATAAAAACTGGTTCATATATAAAATTCAAAATATAAAAAAGGAAAAAATATAAAAGAATATGAATAAATACAAGTAAAAGAGTGTGTAATCACCAGTATAAATGTACGAGACTAAATCAGTCTAATTACTGGACATATATAAGAAAGGAACATATATATTGTAAATAATTTGAAACAATTTGAAAAAAATGTATTTGGTATATATATATATANATAAATATATATATATACCTATATATATATATTATATTATTTACTCTGAATTATTTTTATATTTCGTTTGTATTTTCTTGTTTTACTAACCCCTAAGAAGGTCTAAAATTTAGGCCGAAACGTTGGCAAAAAGAAAAACTTTTATGTTTACAAATTAGTTTTCATTTATTCAAATCCCTATTCAAAGTGCGAGAACCCTAATAAAATCAAATACTTTTGGAAAACCAAGGAGATTCAGGAAATCAAGGGGTGGGGATGGACAATCATCTAAATTTCGTCTATAGTATATCGAATTCTAGTGATTATTTTAAAATAAACTTTAAGAGAATTAATAAGTATACTCATTTAGTTAATGTATGAACTATTTATTTTAATTCGTACTCTTGATGATTTTGATGAGCCGAAGAAGCCTGAGAAGACGGAAGACCCTCAACATTCTCAGGACGTCCAGGTCTATGCCCAGCGGGAACATCGAAAGTACTCTGCAAGAAATATATTCATAATATTTGTATCACAATAAACAACTATATAAGCATTTAAGACAAAATAAACAACATGAAGGAAACAAGTACTTCTATAATCATGAAGACCAATTAAACATTACTTACACTTAGGGAAAGTTAACAAAAAAGACTTGATATGATGTAGAAATATGATTATACTTGTTTTGTTTTTTTTTAAATACTGTCAACTCTTATAATACAGCGCCTTTATGTTATTTGTGTCATTTACATACAAAGTCATAATAAAAATATCTTAATATATACCATTGTATACAAAAAATATATATCATTGTATACAAAAAATATAATCAACACTAAGCATGCAATGGAATTAAATACCTCTCCAGTTAAGTTGTATAAAGAAATAATAAAAATCAGTCTCATGTTTTACACTAATCAGTAAAACAATTTTCTCAAGCCACAAATGATATACCTACTATCAAGACGGCCCAACATGTGGTTCCTCATTGACGTGTAATGCGTTTAAGAGGGCATAGAGAGAAATTACAAAAATACAAGAAAAATTTCTCACGATTATGCCCAGACTAACTTATTATAAATTTCTTTTTCTTTTTATTTTTAAATAATTATTATAATTTACTTTTACACAGTCGATTATTATTTTTTATTACAGACTTTCTTACAGACAAAAAAATAAAAAGTTTTACTAGGTTAACCGAGGCGAATTAGCAGGTCTTCCGATAATCCGAAGATCGTCAGCCTCAGAACTGAGAAAAATGAAAAAGGGGTATAATGAAATGCAAGTCGACCAAGATGGACACCAAGGAAGAGCACTTCGGCAAACACTACACACATTGGCAGCCTCAAAACTCAGAAATAAAGAGGAAATTAAATGATGCGTTAACTGGAGAAAGATATCAATGATTTTCAACGATTTTTTGTCGGGATTATGTAAGAAACTTGGTAGTCCTCATCGCCATGCTTGGTGAAGTGGTGATCCCACTGACCCTACTGATGTAAACACTTAGGTGTCTTTATAGACCTGGAAGAAGAGAACTTCGGCAAACACTTCACACATTGGCAGCCTCAAAACTCAGAAATAAAGAGGAAATTAAATGATGTGTCAACTGGAGAAAGATCTCAATGATTTTCAACGATTCCTTATCGGGATTATGTAAGATGTAAACACTTAGATATGTTCATAGACCTGGAGAAATGGAAGAATGAGGTGACAGATTCACTAATGCTACGGAATTCTTGTTTTCTACGTTTTGTGATACCAATTGCAACGTTGCGCCGAATGTCACCGTGCATTTTTATTTATTTATATATTTCACTTTTCTTTCTGGATAAATAATAATAGTTTATAGTCTTATCAGAGTGTTATCAGAGTTTTACTAAGCTCTGGGTAATGGTGACCAATGTAGTTTATTTCCCTTAAAAGATAAGAACAAGAACAGTAACAGCATGGGAGTTAAAAGCGTTGAACACTTTAACTTTGCCTGCCTCTGGATTGCCAAAAAAATAATTAACAATAATTAATTGTGCTCTTAATATTTTTTTTTTAAATTCTGTCTTTTTTTTTTCTTTTTTTTAACTCCCTCCGCTCTCCCCTCTTCTTCTGCCGCTTTTACTAAAAACTCATTAATCGACTAACGGAAAGTAAATCATCTGTTAAATTTCTTCTCTTTTTTTTTTTCTTTTTTTCTTGTTGCTTTTTTTTATCTGCACAGACTTGTTGTGTTTTTTTTTCTTAAATCTTCAATAGATTGAACCGTATTTTTAATTTAAAAAAAAACCATTGGGCATATTGTTAAATTTGCAATGTTCCAGCAGCACTTTAACTACAAATAAATAGAATAGAAAAAAATGCACAAAGAAAAGGGTATAATAAAAGCAGATAAAAAGTAGGTAAGGGGTGTCTTGAAACAAAGTCAGGTGTTTCAGCCTATCATCACGAAAGGTAAAAAGGTAAAAAATAAATACAGTTGATTATGTATTAATTTCCCTCAATAACCACTTACTGAACAATAACAATTAGCGATTTCCGATTTTGAAGAAGTTTTTTTTGCTTAATTTTTGCTTACCATAACATTTAAATTATAGGAATCAATTCCATAGCATTAACAATGGATACTTTTTTCCTGTTATAGTGCAATTGAACATATTTTTCCAGATCTTGATGAACCAAACATTCATCTTTATAATTGTTACAATGAATGGGATATTTACTCAGAAGATGAAATTCAATTTTTAAGAAAAGTTACTCCAAACTACGTTTAGTCACACTAATGAAAATACTGTCGAGGAGAAACAGGAAAATCTGCTTATCATACATGAAAATTTACCCAAATTCACATATGTCCATTTTTGGAGCCAATTACACTTAGATTTCTGTGGGTGTAGTGAAAAGGAGAGTTGCTAAAAATTTAAGTTTGCTCTTGAACACTATTCTAAAATTAGTTTTTTTTTTGTTTGTTTTTTTTAAACTTCTGTTTTAAAATTTTACTCAAAAACCTCAAAAATGATAGGTGTTAAAGACCTCTGAATTGAAGAATTTGATTTACTAGTTTGCAGAAAAATAAATTTAACACTTTAAAAAAAAGGATCATTTTTCAGTAGAACATATCATTAAAAAAGGAAATAATTTACCTTTTATAACTCTATCACAATAATCATAAATAATATAATCATGCACCCACTCATAATATTAATGCATAACTAAAAGCTGTTCCTAAAATATGAAAATACTACAGTATATTTTACTCTTTTGCTAGAGTAAAATATAATTTAGCTCATGGGGTCCGTTCGGGTCTTGCAGTTGGTTCAAATCCCGTCCGATAAATTATATTTAAGGCCATTTTATCTATGTCCTGAGCCATGGATATTTAGAATGAGAAATAAATCTGTAGATAGCCTCTCGCTCCATGACCCTAAGTGACTGAAAGGGAGGCTAAAACATTTTTGTTTTTTTTTTTCAGTGAATTGAGTGACACATCACGTATCTTACTGTGTGTACGAATTTAAATGAAGAATTTATAATTTATTTGTATTTTTTTTATGTTATGCTCAGCGCCGGCAGTAAGTATTGTGATTAGAATGACACAAAAGCCCGTCTTAATTCCAAGCCCTACACACACACACACACATTAATTTTTTATTTCCTATTTTACCCTCTTCTTCTTGGCAAGGCCTGGGTTCTCGATAAATATAAAGTACATAACTTTCTTGTCTGAGATATAACTAGATTATAATACCATAAATTAAAAACAAATAAAAGCTAATAATAATAAATATTAAGGATTCATAAATAGGCTAAATGTGAGATAAAAAAGAAAATAATTATGTTTTGGTATGACACTGTGGGAAAGGAATATACGTGTTAATGTGACCTCAACAAAAAGTTGAGAATGGAAGTATATGCATGCGTTCATTATTATGGAAATTGTTAATTCTCAAGTAATTTATATAAAATTTAATTACTAAATTAAATCTATTAAAATTACTGAAGGCTTATGGGATGATACTTAATAAATAAAATTAGGACTTATGTATAATAAAAACAAGAGTGCATACCCAATTACGATGACGAAGAAATCTATTAAATTCCAAGGATTTCTAAGATAAGAACCTGGATGAAACGCAAATCCAAAAGCTATGACTTTTAAAACCATTTCCAGTATGAATATTATAAGAAAATATATTTCAGTCTTTTCCTAAAAATTCGAAACATATTTGTTATAAACAATCCATTTTTACTAATTAATAAATATTGTTTTTAATAAATATCTATGTATGCTAAAACTATTTTCAAGAAGAAAGAGAGCAAGAAAAAACTTTAAAACCATTCCTGTACAGAAGACACATTCAACAATGTGTACATAACTCAGGAAGGTTTCCCAGTGAAACATTTGTTAATGTTGAATTGGAATTTAACAAACTCAGCCTCCTTTGTTGTGCATTGGTAACATGAGAGCCCATATTCAATTTTCTTTTAAAATCTCAAAATCAAAATATTGTATAGTTATTTTAGTTATGTTCTTAACATATATTAGTAATAACTTTTCATTTTTGTTCCGAAAATCTTATTTTAATTAGCAAGTTATTCCACAATACTTCATTTGCAAAGGTGTTACATAATAAATTTAAATACACGTTATTAGATAATATTAGTCAATGTATAATTATTCTAAATTTCAAGATACATCTAAAATTTTCAACTAATACCAATAAGGCTATTTAAAATTAAAAACCAAATTGTTCATTAGTTTACAACAAAACATTAATTATATACTATTTTAGGCAACGAATATTATTGCTCTAAAACTTATCTGCTATCAGTGACAGCACAGGAAAATTATATTCTTTCCACTTTTAATAAAAACATTATTACTATCAATATACAGTAATATAAATTAGTCGATAATTAACTAAAAGATTATATAACAAGATAATGCTTTTATAAAATAAATATAAGATTAAAATAACAACATTATTACGATCTCGTTTTATACAACAGGCATCAATTTTTATTTTGTTACCCCATGTATTTTACTATTGTTTATTATTATCTTATCAGACACATAATAAACACACCCACATATATGAAAGATCTCAATGA
>KZ807367.1:401710-413228 GCA_000696205.2 Oncopeltus fasciatus | reverse complement strand
TCCGCGATGAATATATATATAACATCTTTAAATATATCTTTCCAGCTGACTGAATTACCCAAGACTCCAATTGCATACAGATGAGATTTGAAGACTCCATAATTGCCTTTCATTAAATCATCTCTGCAGAGTTTGTATCTGAGTTGAATAAGCGGAAAGCAAGCTCTGTTTGATTTATTTTTCACTAACTTGAGGTGTTCTTTCCAATTAAGTTTATTATCAATTATATCGCTAAGAAATTTCGGAAAATTATTTATTTTTTAACTTCTTCACTGTCCAAAATTACATTTTTTGAGTTATAATGTTTGATAATAATGAAGACTGATAATAATAATAATGATTTAATTTAAATATATGGTTTTCATTAAGATGTTACCTAAATTGGTGTGATCACTTACAAAAAAAAAAACATTTGAATACGTTTTCTGTAAAATCAAAACTAGTTGATTAACTACTACTTAGAATCTAGATAAATTTTACCAGTATTGCGGTTGTCCGAATTTAAGTAGATCCCTAATTATAATAATTATTATATNATAATAAGAATATTATAATAAAAACATATTGATACATTTAATAATTTATAAATTGAAACTTAATTAGTGTGTTTTGCTTAAAATTCATATTTAAGTTATAAATTTCAATTTTGAAATTTATCCATTATAACTTTCTAATATAAAAAATGATTATAATGTACATTGCTAAGGAATTTCAAAGTTTATGCTGCCCCTGAGAAAATTTTAACCTGATACTTCGTACTTTAAATAAACTTAGAGTGATAAATGAATAAACCATTCAAAATTTATGGAAAACCGAATATATTTACTTAAATTTAAATGATGCAGGTGACTCGACTATATCAGATAAACTTGAGAGAGGTCACAACATTAAATAATAAACACATTTGAAATGAGGTGCGATTTAAGGAATCGCATTAAAAAAATATGGAACAGTTTTCCCTCGACATTAAATTTATCTTAAATGGTTTCATTAAAATAATCTGCTTGGCATCCTTTCAAAATAAAATTCTGTGCTATTAATAATGCATTCACAGCGTTAAAAATTGTCTCCAATTAAATTGAAATAAATATGTATGTTAAACTAAATATAAAAATTTACGGGATTCAGACATGAATTATTAAGTGAAATACAATTCTATTTTTATTAATTATTAATAAACATAATCCACAACGAAGACAGTAAATAGCTTGCAATATTTAATCATATATATATATACACAAATATGCAAGTTATAATAGCAGCTTTTAACTATCAATTATGGAGTTAATAAGCTTGGCGCTTGGCTTCAACATCCCCATAAAAAAAATTTGACGGCCTTTGATTTGTATAAGATTATATCTGCGATTATAAATTATTTTTAAAAACCTATTTAAATCAGTAAAGGATATTACTACAAAGACAGGGATTTTCTGGTGGATTTGAATCTCGGATTTCGACAAGAAGAGATAATTACTCAAAATAAAAAAAATAATCAATTAAAATATGACTTTGCCTATTTGAAAAGAGAATTTGTAACGTTTGTCCTTCGGCTCCTAAATTGGGAAAGTAGAAGAAATCTAGTCCTATAACTATTGATTAAAATAGAGACTAGGGTACAAATACTCCTTGGGGTATAAATGTTGTTAACAAAATGAAACAAACGACTTTCTCATACATTTCATGAAGGAGTACCAAATCTGTAACTCCCTTCTGTTTGTTGGTTATAATGTCCTTGATGACGGAGGACTTATCTGACAGAAACTAACTAAAAGTGTGAACTTCACGATCGACCAAGAGGTTTTGTTTTTATCAAAATCTATATTTCATTTTATCTAAAAAAAATATACCTAAAATATTTATTGTTAATTCACTAAAGCAGTGTATTTAAATTAATATTATCCTGAATGTATCTCCCTTTAGTAGCCAAATGGAACTTAAAATTAAAAATAATAAATAAAAAAGTTTTACGTGTATGAATATATATTTAACAAGCAACTAGAAATGTAGAAAAGAAAAAATAGTGTCTAATATTTAGTAAAGTAGATATATACTTTCAAGAATATTAAAATAAATAAATTTCAATTTTTGTTTACTCTTCATATCCTTCAGAAATTTATTTGTTTTTATCATTAATTTTTTTTTCACTTTATTTATTTCATCTTATCAATAATATTTATAAAAACATATCTTCAGTTTGCAAGATAAGTAGTATATGTTCTGAAAAACTATGTTTTGGTACAAAAATGAAGAGGTTTTATTTAACTATCATACCTTCCATTGTCCGTCTTCATTGGTTTCTGCAAACCATCTTCTGTTGGCGAGCGCTTTCGGACATTGTCCATCTTCTTGGGACATATGTTCGGCCAAGAAGATGGACAATGTCCGAAAGCGCTCGCCAACAGAAGGTGTTTTGCAGAAATCAATAAAGACGGATAATAGAAGGTATGAGAGCTCTATATTCATTGGTAGTGAAAATAACCTTTTAGGTTTTTATTTTTTTTTTTTTTGCGCAAAAATTACATGGCATATGCTTGAATGCAATCTTAAGTATGAAAAACAGTGAAAACAAATTTTATCAAAATTTTAATACGCAAAATTCACGACATTGATTCCTTCAAGCTCTTAGGAATTTCGATTTATATTTCTTTTTTTAAAAGGGTAAACTACGTTTTACGTATCTTATGGCACCCTCGTCTCTTGTCTGGGCCTACCCCACAGTTATTTATTATATTTTTAATGGCTTATCAATAGAGTACTATTGAAATACTGATCTATACATAGAAAGTACTATTGGTGTTAATGTCTGCCTCGAAAACTATTAAACCCCACTTTCCCCCTCCGTAGTAGTACCTTTGGTGACCGGTGACTTGAACCTCCGAAATTTTTTTCCTCTCTATTAAAGTCCAGGTAATGAGGTTACAATTCCATCGATAAATAAAGCCATAAAGTCCATAAAGCTTGTCTTAAGCCATGGGAGTATAGAATGGGATGGCAACCGATCAAATGGTTTTATATAATATTTCAGACCTTAAGTGGTTGAAAGGAAAGCTAACAATTTTTTTTTTTTTTTTTTTTAATTCTGGACACATTTCTTTTCTACGATACTATTCCTTCTGACATCCATTTTGGTCAAAATTCCATCGCTTCTTAGTCTAAATTGTATTTACATTTCTATCTATTAGCATACAGTGAAAACAGTAAAAATGAAGACAAACGAATACAATATTACTTGATATGTTGTTAGTAAAGATAGTTTTTCTTTAAATTTATCAACCTATGGTTCAAACAAACACTTTTAGTTACAAAACCAAAATAAAACATTCTTCGTCAAAAGAAGCTTAACTGAGGAAGATTGTGATATCCTGGCAGGAAGTAGGAGACTTAAAGAAGCGGAGTATAAAAAACACCACAAAAGAATGGAACACCTCCATCCGTGGGAATAGAAGAGAAGAGGTAATACTGACCCGTATGCGGATAGGTCACACGAACCTTACTCATATACACCTAATTAACAAAGATCTGCCGCCTAAGTGTGATACCTGCCAAGTTCACCTAACAATCCAGCACATCATAGAGGTTTGCCCAGTTTATCAGAATTACTTCACTACGGAAGGCATTGGAATAAATATGGCGGAGTGCCTTGGGAACAACCCCTCTACAGTGGATGGGCTGTTAAACTTTCTTAAAAAAGCAGGTATAGCCCGGAAAATCTAAATTAAAGAATGAAATATTATTTATTATTTTAGTTAATAATAATTTATTTATTCTAATTTATTAAATATATAATAATAATATTTAAATAAAAATAAAAAATCCATTAATTTAGGTTGTTATAGTGGTAAAAATAATCCTGATTCCTGTATTTTATTAACTCATTTATAGTAAACATATTAAAGGGTATTTATAGGGTGTAATAAGCTAGAAGTTGATTGCCCTTCAATGATCTACTACTACTAGGAGACTTAAGGAAGCCATTCGGGATTGAGGATTTGAATTGAAGAAGACTGATACCTGGCTGTGGGAGTTCTGGAAAAGCGGTAGAATTCAGGCTGGAGCGAGTGGTCAGTGTCTGGCTGCCGGTGCAGGAGTGTCCGCCGACCTCACCCCCACCAGAGCCCCTCCCCCCGCCACATATTCCTCGGCCAACTAGCACCAATTGTGTGGAACGTTTAGTTTCCCTTACACCCACCAATCCCAACATTTCATTTTCCACCCTTCCTCATTTGGACGGAGTACGTGCCGCCAGCTTGGCGACCGCAACTCCTCAATGGGGGTGCACATTTACAGCTGACCTCTCACTCATTTACAAGCTTCCCCATCTGTCTTCTCTTAGTAGCTGTAAGCTTATTTCAGCTTTCATTATGAATTATCGATTATTAACTGCTCCCATAAATCGAAAAGATTCCTTCCGAAAAAGCTGCGGATACTAAGCAGGTGTACTATGTTGGATATGGTTCAGGGTCCATGGGTAGCTTATGGGAATCCTTTCGAGTCTCTCAATCCTGGCGGTGCGTTTTAGAGTTGATTAAATATTATTATTGATAAATAAAAGCTTGTCCTGAGCCATAGTTGTTTAGAATGGCATGGCGAATTGTAGATTGCCCCAACCTCCTTGAACCAAAGTGGTTAAAAGAGAGGCTAGCAACAAAAATGATGGTATAAACAAAAATAAGAATAATTGTCTCCCCTCAAATTAAAAGATAACAAATTAAAAAGGTCATCTAGTGTACGTTGCCTAAATGTAACAAGCCATTCTAAGAATAACTTCTTTACATTCTTTACTTTTTCTTGAATACATGTTTCTCTTAAAAGTTACAGAAAACTTAATAACAATTGTCTGTACGCCAATTATGTTCTAATTTTTTCTTAACACCAATAATAAAAATATATTAAATATCTTCAATTTGGTGTCCTTCATGAAAGTTTGTCAATAGAACTTCTTCGGGGATCATCACTGTTAGTTAATTTATGTTTAGGCCATAAAACCCTACTACATACGTTTTTAATTTATGAATCTAGAACCATTTGTGAGAAAAAAGTCTTACAAAAAATATAAAATTATGTAATATTATAAAGATATAATAACTTAATAAATATTCTTACACGAGATTTAAATACAATAGAATTTTTGAAGAGAAAACGTTTAATCTTTAATATGTAGGTAGTCGAAAATCATAACAATTTGTCAGAATCCTCGAAAAAATCTAAACTTCCGAAGAATAGAAATGAACGTTCCGATTACTCTTTAAAAGGGGCGGACTTATATGTTTTAAGTTGAAGTTGTACAATGAGGATATTTGAAGGAGACAAAGATAATCTCAGCAATGAAATAAGTTGTATAGCAATGATGTACAGATAGTTTATGTGGCTTTTTCGGTGTGAGAATATATTAGTTTATATAATTTTAGTTTGTAAAAATTAAGTAAAAAATAAAACTTCAATTTTGCAATATACACACACACAACCTATTGAGGATGTATTTGCAGGTGGCCGAAGGAGTGGAATTATTGGATAGGAGAAAAAAAAGAGTTTGGTGCTTGGAGAGCAGGGTTTAGTGGCCAATAGAACCGAACGAGAGGCTGAAGTCAAGTAGGACTAGAATAGAAATGTACTTTTGTCGATGGCTGTTTGTAGACATTGAGTAAACTGGAGAGTGTGGATTTAGTGAAAACGGTAGAATGACCAGGACGAAAGCAGATTGCAAAGCATTTAGTAGCAAGGGAGAGATCTGAGAACAGTAACATCTGAGAGAACTAGGATTGAAAGCGTAATAATAAAAATACTAAGTTAAGTACCTTAGCAAGAATAATTTAAAATTTTAGAGTAAGAAGTTACAAATTCAAAAAAGAAAGGGAAGTATCGAAGGAAGTTAAAGGTTAACTGAGAATAGGAGGAATAGAAATGTATGGTCGAGAGCCAACCAAGGAAAGAGATCTATGATCCATGGTCTGTGTAAGAACAATGAATTCCGCGATGAATCTATGGTCTAGAGCCAACCAAGGAAAGAGATCTATGATCCATTGTCTGTGTAAGAACAATGAAGTCCGCCATGAATCTATGGTCTAGAGCCAACCAAGAAAAGAGATTTACGATCCATGGTCTGTGTAAGAACAATGAATTCCGCGATGAATCTATGGTCTAGAGCCAACCAAGAAAAGAGATCTACGATCCATGGTCTGTGTAAGAACAGTGAAATCCGCCATGCAGTCGAAGCTTGAACTAAATATATTTTGCAGGTTTCATCAAAGAGTGGAATGGGTAGTTGTAAAACAATAAATTGTTATGAAAAACGGATATGGCCATTAAAGATTTCACTAAGTCAGGTTCTGAATGGGGAGAAAAACTCAACTATTTATTTCATTTCAAAACCTTTCCCAGAGATATGTTCTTGTCACTAAAAAATTATCAAAAACTTTTAAAATATGCTTCAATCCTGAGTTTTATATCCATGCTTTGTATTAAGAACTGTTTAGTATGAATCGACAAAAGATGCCTACACGCATACATATGCATATATAATTTGAATGAATATCTTTTTCATACAATTAATGAGAGGGAATAGAATATAAAAAACTATCTGTCCCAGCCAGGAATCGAACCTAGATCTCCTGCTATCCGGGCCGGTGTACTTGCCAGTTATACTACCAGGACGCGTTAGTTGTCTTATTTTTTTTTTTTAATATTCTATTCTCTCTCATTAATTGTTTGAAATTTACGTGGGATAAAATACCACAACCAAATTAAATATTTATATCTTTTTCATACTTTGGCTGAGTAAGATCGGTGAAATACTAACGTTTCGGATGACTAAAGACATGATCAGCTTGATTTCCTTTAAAGAAATCTACTAATAGGACGAATGAGAGGAATGATTAAAGTAGAGGGAATTCGAGCAATCTATGGATCGAACTGAGTGGATATATATTAATATACTAATGTCCGTAAACTAATAAATATATAAATATTTCTCATTAAGACAACAAAAAATTTATATTAATTATATTACTTAAGTATCTGTAAAGCTTTTCGCAACCTATTATTTTTTATAAGGATTTACAATTTTATTATTTTGTAAATATCTTTATTCTTCAAAGTGATTCCTAAAGCACAAAAATTGAAATGTAGTTTCACGCAAGGAATAACAAGGATATGCTTAAATCTATGAAAAAGCGAATACATGAATGAAATGTTTCAAAGTGTAATATTCTGTAAAACGTTATATATATATACATTGGATATTATAACACATTTTTTCAATAATACTTTTTGTTTTGCCCGATCGAAACATATTTGCCTAATGTACACACACACGTGTGTACGATTCACACGTGAGAACAATTAACAGCCCTTACCTTTAGAAAGCCTATGGAGCTTCTTTATCAATGACTTTCAGCTGGTTCCAGAATAATGGCCGTCAGCTGTTTCCACGACAAGTAATCCGTAATTTTCTTAGCAATTTAACTCTCTGACGGTATGGTGAATTTCTAGGACAATTGTCATATTCCATTTAGCCAGATGTCACTCCCCCCCCCCCCTAAAAAAAATGTTTTATTTTTGTTTAGGTTATAACGATTACATAAAACTTTTTTAATAGTCAATGAAATGTTTCTTTTGTTTGAAGTTATTTATAGAAAATTGTGTAACTTTAAATATTTATAGTATATGATCTATTGAGATATTCCCACCAACAATGTATAATCAATGTACTTAATTTGCCACATCACATCCCTAGCAAAAGCTTGCAAATAATTGTCATATAAATTCAGGGGATCACATCAGATTGATTAGACACCGTCGGTGGTGTCCTAGGTACTGGATGAGAGGGTTCTTCATCATCTCACTTTAAGGGGTAGAGAAATGAGGAAAACACAACATTTTAGGATCAAAATTTAACCCCTTGAGGGTTAAAAGAACAGATATCTTCCTCATAGATATCATTCGTAGCCAAGACAACTGTATTCAATCATTTAGTAATCAATGACTGCCAGCAGATTCCAAAGCAATAATCTTTACTTTCATCTGTTTCAGTAGCGAAGAATAGTTAAATACTGCTATGTGAAAGTAAAAAAGTCGCTCACTGACAACGGAAATCAGCATAAGTAAACCAGCGGGTTTCAATCTATGGAAATAAATTAGAAATGGTGGATCAATTGTTGTCGGAAAAATGACAAGCTCGACCATTGGTGAAACAAAAGTGACCTCTCAAGCTGCAAATCTTTTAGAATCACTATTTAATCATTTCTAAACAGTATCAAATTATTGTGATGTACACTCTTTGAAAAAAAAAGTACTTGTAAAACCTAACATTTATGGAGTTCTTGAATGAGGGGCAATTTGTTATTTTCTGTATAGGAAGACCAGGGGTATGAAATTGTGTTTTCTAAAAGCCTGTCAACATTAAAAACAAAGAAGATTTTCTAAAATAGCGAAGTCAAACATAACTATCTTAGAGACCGAGGTCGCTAAGAAAACAAGAGGAGAAGAAGTCCTAACCGACAAGATTGAAGCGAATCAGATGGAAGATCAAAGATAGCGTGAACGCTGTAAAGGAAACACCGCGAATGAAGGACGATTAAGACAATGAGAATAGAGCTCCTACATTTTCACACATAATTCTACTTATCGTTAGATAAAGATCTGATGTTAGATAGTGAAGAGTAAATGAAGAAAAGATACACTGATATCTATAGCAATATTAAATACCTGCAAATTATCACTCTCCAAAAAATGTATACAAAATTTTATTGTAATAGTACATCAGTTTCTTAATTGCTAAATAATCTACTTTAAAACAAGAGTAAAAATGTATTTTTCAATATCTTGACTAATTTCTAAAAACTTTTGCTTCTTATGCAACAAAGTACAGAAAATCCAATTCTGAAACAAAAAAAAAATGTATCCTCAATGAGAGACAGTTATATTTTACAATCATAATATAATATAAATATAATTATCACTGTAAAATAATATGAGGTACTTACTGATTTTTAGTAGTTTTTTTTTTTTTTTTTAATTTAAACGCTCTGGTTGCCAGGAATAGGGACCCCATTGAAACAGACAGTTTCCAAGAAGCCAAAAACAAAAGAAAAAAGAAAATCGGTGTAAAGGACCAAAAGGACGCTGAACCGACATCCCCCCCCCCCTTCCCCCACACTATTGGCAGGAGAATACCTTGGAAAACCAGAACACGGAAGGTACAATTGCCGAAGAAGCACCAGTCCAAGGCCATGTTTATAAAACCCTCTGATGGTGAAACGTACGTCGACCTGCTCCATTCCGTTTGGCAGGGCATGAACCCTGAAAAAGTCTGTTAGATTATTTCAGTCGGTCAGGGAACAAAGAGCTCTTTCAGAAGAAGGTTCAGGCCACTGTTGGAGAGACTGCGGCGATCCGGTTGCTGGAGCCGAGGGTAGTATTGGAAATCAGAGGTGTCGTCGGATTCGCAACGAAGGAGAAGGTACACGCGATAATCGCTGCTGCGGTCGGCTGCGAACAGGCGGGAATGTCGTAATGAAGCAGCCGAATGAGCAACTGGTGGGAGTGCTCCTAAAGACCGCTTGTCTAAAAGTCTACAGGATCTACTTTAGCATTCGAAGAAGAGAGTTGGAAGTGACCAAGTGCTTCAGATGCTTTGGATTTGGACACCTTCAAGCTGAATTTTGCGGTTCCGGTTGCCCCCCTCCATTCATGAGTGGCCCAATAATGGAACAGATAGTGAACGCTCTTGTATCCGTTCATCCACAGCAGCAATGGACGCTGCGCTCCTTAAGGAACAGGAAGACGGTGTGTCCACAGAGGCGATAAAGCTGGTGGCAAAGATCCGTCCAAGCTCCTCCTGAACACCTACTCTGGTTACCTGTAGGAAGGCATCTTTCTGATTGAAAGATCGCCTGCCTGATTTCGGAAAAGGAAGGGGTGACTCGGAATCCCTTTTCGCATACAGATCACAGAGATTTGGCAGACAACCCTGTCTCTCCTGAAACAAGATAATGTTGGATGTAAATAACGGGCCAGGTTCACTCGGCCCATCTGGTGGACATACTGGATTATTATTAAGATTCCGAGTGGCGGAATATATCCACAGGATGACGCAAACTTACTAGAGGGACCGGAGTACAAATCATCAGATTTATATCTATAACATTTATGCTCTGTAATATTTTTTTTTAAACATATTAAGAAAGAATTTTTTTTTAAATTTTTATTTATTTAACACATATCTGTTAACATAAAAACATTTTGTAATTCGATTACAATGAACTAAAAAAAGTGACAAAATTACAATGGCAAGAGGAGAGAAGGTGACCAATGACACCACTCTCAAAGAAAGATATTAAAGATAAGTATATATGCGTATATGGGTGTTTGTGTGTACCCACATAATGTAGGTGTATATGGGATTGGAGGCTGATTCTCAGACTCCGGTGGTTGCTATCTGAAGCAAGTAAGCAAATGTGGGTGTGAATGGGCTGTGGGAAGTGGGCCAGTGTGGGAGTAGTGACGAGCAAAGTGGTCTACTAGAGGACGTCCTCATCCCCGAGTGCTTGGCATCTCGCAGGAAGTGGTCGGCCTCAAACCTGACTATTGTTAACCTACTCATCCGACTGTGCAAGAATCCGAGACTATAATCAATTTTATCATTTTCCAATTGTGATTGACATCGCATTGATTTACAAGACTTCACACGGCTCTTTTTTACAAAAATTTATGTTTCGTCAAAATGGCAATTATAGTAGCTGCAGTTTTTAAAATATTGCTAATCAAAGGTCCAGTTTCTCTTTTAAAACACCGTTTCCGCTAATAAGGGAACATTATACTCATAAATTTTTGTACTACCATCATTACTACATGTGAACACTGTTTAAAATGTTCATGTAGGCTTCGACGGTCGTGAGATGTATTAACCGTTTCTTCTTCCGGGTTGGACCGTGTCAAATTGTTGTTATTTGCCGAGCTTTCGCACATCATGTGATGGCTTCTTCAGGGCTGAAAAGAGAATGAGAGTTGTAAAAGAGAGATTTTTTAAAATTCAGGTGGTATATAATTACCATGTTTTATACACCAGGTGGTGTATAATCCCATAGCAGAATATACTTCTGTATATCCCATAGAGTATAATCCAGAATAGCAGAACACTTCGCCAACACCTGCCACCACATCAAATTCGAAGAACTTCAATACTGGCCAGGGAAAGCAACTACTATCGACGAACCATCAGAGAAGCCATCGAAATAACCAAGAATCCGAAAAATATCAACAGAGAAGACGGATACAGATTAAGCAAAAACTGGAATCCAGCGATAATTGACAAGAGGATCCAATCAATCAGTGACCAGCTACCTGACTACTCCAGAGACCAGCCGCCAGAACACAGTATCAACCAATGGGAAGGCAGGCTTCGCCCAAGGACCAGACCGTGCCGGGATTATACACCACCTGGTGTATAAAACATGGTAAATATATACCATCTGGATTTTTAAAAATCTCTCTTTACAACTCTCATTCTCTTTTCAGCCCT
>KZ807367.1:387956-401151 GCA_000696205.2 Oncopeltus fasciatus | reverse complement strand
TGTTAATAACAGAATGTAATAAATAAAGATTTATTAATTTCTAAAAAAATGTTAGCCTTCTTTTTAACCACTTAGGGTCATGGAGGGAGGGGCTAATATAAAAATATTTTAATTCTAAAAAAGGTTATATTCGATGAACATACAGTACTAGTATTAATAAATTTCCTAATAACTTATTCTGGATGATTTAATCTTAACATACACAGAAAATTCATAAAAAAATAAATAATGACAAAGTAAGGAAACTTAAATTAAATCCACTGGACATATATTTGATGAGATAACCAAAGAAGTATTTAAAGTCATCTCCAGGAGCATAGAGTAATAAACTGATCTCTGAAGATGGTTATAAAGTAGCCGAAAGTACTTCTTTGAGTATCTCATCAAATATATATTCTTTGGGAGATATATTAAAGTTTCCAGCAATTGAAAAGAAAATATGAATAAGGCCTAAATGTGAATAAAAAATAAATTTATGATTATCTAGGTCCTAAGATGATTTGTTCCACATTCTGGTTAGTGTATAGATAACGTACGCTAGAAATATAATATTTTAGTTTTATAACTTTTAATAAGTAAGTAATCAAGTAATATAAATTCCCCATTTCTTGACGAGCTGTCCCAACTTCAGATTTGGCAATCATAACCGATGAAATTAATGAAGATCATGATTTTAGTTTAAAAAGACGTCACATAACTATTTTTCAATCTCAATCATTAAAAGTTGTTGAACTCACCTTTTACACATTTTTTGTTTTATAATTGTAAAATTTAATTTTCATAAAGTAAATTATTAGATACTAGTATTAAAGTTAAATGTAATATGTTATCTTGATATCTCCAACAAGTTGATATACCTGTCGGCTCAATTTCAATGTAAAGAAATATTGAAATATTGATATTGAGGTTATTCTTTTAATAAATTTTAAAAATTTTTCTCTGAGAAGAAAAATTTTTAAACTCAAACTTGACTCAAACTTAAGAATTACCAATAAGTCTGGCCCTGATATGTATGTGTATACTCAATGCTTTACTAGTTTTCAGTTTACTGATCAAATTTCCTATGAGGCCTTTAAAGGCTTAAGGAATGTCTGAGTTTGATATCGAGAAAAACGTACCTATAGTAGTGAATATATGTATGCCAATTTAAAAAAAAAATTCTGATGTAGCATGCATAATATTAAGTTTAGAGTAATGAATTAACTATATTTATTGTCGATTAAATGCGTACTTTATGAGTTATATATACATACGACAGCATACTTTAACAATTAGGAATTTTAGTTTTTTTTCTAAGAATATTCTATTTATTTTGTTTCATTTTCATTAGAGAATGAAATTAGAGTGGGAGATTATCTGGTATGTCAAGTTCTTGTACAAATATATTTTTATCTAGGGACCAAAGTATTTAGATAAGAGTTGTGAGACTCAACATCTGTCTGAGTTTCAAACAGTGTTTGAACTTTCCATATTTTATAAACTATAAACTAAGCCCGTCTCAATGAAAACATTTTTTATGCAAGTACTTTACATCCCATGTTATACCCTACACCTGATCGTCCGATTTAAAAAAATAAAAATTCTCAGCCCTTCATTTTACATTTAAAAGCGCTATGCCAAATCCCATAAGAAAGAACAACTGTCCATGTTCATCCCACTTCTAATATAATACTATTGTGCAACTCTTAAAATACTTAGTTCACCAATAAACAAATCGGCATTTAGTTTCATTACGCCGAAAATAATATTAAAAATATTATTAATATTAATATTACGCCGAGGAAAGCAAAAAATTTAACATTTCAGGTAATCCCCCACTCCTATCGATTGCATTTTTCTCAATAACGAATTAAGCCTTTCATTTTGCATTTAATAGCTTCTTGAATTTCATTTATATAATTTCGTCACACAGCGGCTCTGTAATCTGAGCAGATTTTTTTATTTTGCATTAAAGTTGAATTTAGTGATATGTATTGTTTAATTTATTTATAAATTTTAGAGACCATCATTTTTTTTTCTAGAAAGTAGAAGGTAAGTGAAGGATCTGTCTTGAGAACTACCTGTACACAACTAGGTACAGTCTTTTGGAATCCACGAAAACAAGAGTAAACCCAAGAAATGGGATAGCAGCAAGTAGAGCCCTACTAAGTGAGGGAAGGTTTTTGGAATTGAGAGTATCTGTCAATTAGCACCACTTCCTGCAATTAGAGCAGTTGGAGTGGAGATTGGAAGGGGAAGGAGCGCGGTAGGAGGGGTGGGGTGGTTGTAGGAGTGGGGCGAAGAAGAGAGGTGGAGATGGGAGAGGGGGGGNGGGGGGGGGGGGATGAGACGGAGGGAACTTCTTTTTTTTAAGTCCTTTTTTGCCCTCGCTTTTCAATTATTTGTTAATTCACTCAATCCTCAGAGTAACTAATCATTCTTTCTTTAACTCAAGTTGACAAATTTCTTCTTAATTTTTTTTTTTTTTTTCACAAATTTCACAAACATTTTTAGGAAAGTTGTTCCATTTTATACGACTGTACAAAACTCCAGTTCAGTTTTCTTCACTTTCTGAAATAAACGTCAATAAATTAAACATTTTCGTTTTGTGTTATAATAAATATTAAGTACAATATGTTCAATAAATTCTGAGGTTTCAGAATGAAACTTTACTTATAGTGTTTATAGACCGAATTTATCATTTGTGCAGCTATTTTCTAGCCATGAGATATGAAATATATGTACAAAAATCAGAAGAAGAAGAAATTAAAACATGATTAAGCATATAAGTACGTAACGCAGGATCAGCTGAGCTGATTTTCATTGCTTTATAAAATATAGACATTTTCTAATTTGAATAAATGAGTAATTTGATTTAGGAAGGATAGAAAAGTGGGTGAGGAAATTAACCTACCTAGTTTTTTTACTTACGGTGACTTCCTCGAGGTTACTCCCGGTAACCGCAGAAAGTGCCTGCCTCCACAATGCAAGGTTACTCCAGTTGTCAGGACTCAGCTATGTGGGTGCCAGGGTAGCTCATGGGATCCGTTCGGGTCTCCTAATCCTATTGCTGCGGGTTCGAATCCGGTCCAGGGCAATCTTTTATTTATTAGTAAAAGCTTATCCTGAGTCATGGTGGTTTAGAATAGGATGGCAACCTGTAGATAGCCCCTCCCTCAATGACCCTTAGTGCAGAACCCAGGACCCAGCTATCTCTTCTACAGGCTCGTCTTCTCAGCATTGCCATGGTCTGCTCCGCCTGTATTTTCCCGTTGGCATTCAGTAGAAGATTACTTAGCTATCATTTAATTTTCATCTGCCGAAAGTATTCATACTATATGATCATTCGGGCTGCTGTCTCCATCACTCAGCGAGTTAACCTTGCCCTGTGAAGCACCTCCTTATTTCTTAAATTCTCTTATCTTTGATTCATCGACCATTTGTTCAGAGACAAAGACTTTGCTCCAGGCAATACTATCCTCTCTTTGATAGCTTTTTATACTCTTCTACCCTAATACTCTTTCTTTAAAACTAATCACCTATGTCCTTTAAAGAAACACATGATCAAAACTTTTCCAGGTGTACAGGTGAAGACACACTCAAATCATGCCCAAATAAAGATGCTCTTCCTAATTGTTCTAATGGGCAAACGCATAGTGCCCAAGATAGAGGCTGTGCCGCTTGTGTACGCATGTAGCTATGTAGCTAATAGACGTTATAGACAGCAGCAAACCAATACACTAACTAACAGCTGAGACACCAACAAAAACTCCTAAGTTGTTTCCTACAGCGAGGCAAAATCCTACAAACTCTCACCTGTCAGAAGACTTTCTCATAACCCCTCAAGTCTCATAAGCATAACTACTGGCAAGGCACAAGACAACCACCTACCTCACAAAACGGCCATACTGGCTCTATTGACAATATTTTATCCTTTTCAATTAAAATTATTGAACCATTCATACCGGGAATTTAAAATTTCTTCCGTAGTCATTTAACAGACCATCTTTCTTTTAATAATGGACTTATAAAAATCTAGTTATTTGGTTCTCCTGGATGAGCATATTTGGAGCTGACTCCTGTAGGTGGACGACAGAGCTATAAGAGACCCCTGGGTGGATGGTTCTTGAGGGAAGGCGAAGGTGTCGGGTTGCAAGTTGTTGTGACGTAAATAAAGACATTCTTTGCAAACCAAAGAAGACATTTTTACCTGTAGTCTCGTTTAATTTTACAAGCTCATTCCTACGAAATCGGACGTTCCAAGGCAGAAACAATAGATCACTTGGGCCCAAGATCACATAGCAGGAGCAATCCTGAGTCTCTTGTTATACAACCTTTATTACTACGATCAACACCATCCACTTTATTCAGAACTGTATTCATTTTCGGATGACAATCAGCTTTTTTGCAAGTATAAAAATGTTCTTAGTGCTAAGAGCGGTTGAAGGACCTCCAACGAGCTTCAGATATGAACTATCAGGTTTCATAAGTGAACCCTCAGAAATCATAAGTAAAAATTTTCAGCCTTAGGCAATTCAACAACGAAACTATCACTGAAATATGAATCGATGGACTCTCGGTTTCTTGGACACCTAAACACGAAGAAGTGTTTCAACTCTCCATTTGGTTGTAGCCTAAAATGGAATATAACCTTAAACTAAAAATGACAGAAAAAATAAACAAATTTTCTGTTGATGTCCCTCTCTGGTCTCTTTTCTCCTTCCTAGTAGCTATAGTGTTTTTCTTCTATGAGGTTAATAATTTGGATTTTATATTGATTCATAAAATGGTTCATTCTAGTGCTCACAACATGTATAGTGATCACAAAAATAGAGGTACACTTCTTAAGGAATGTCTTGTAACAGTGGATTTAATAAAGAAGATCTGACCGCTTTAAAGAATGGAAGCAAGGTTTGCTTGAGATAATGAAGGGGAAACAGAGGGGGATTTAAGAATCCTTCTATTTATTAACAAAATAATTTATAAAGCCTTGAATAATCAGTCTAATTATGAACTTATCACCGGGCTGAAACTTCTACCCCAAAAAGCAATTGTTTTCCTCACTTACCTCTATAATTGTGTCCTTCGAACCACCCATTTACCACTTCTCTGGAAATTTTCTGAATTTATCAGTATTTCTGCTTCCCATTCCAGACAGAGAAAACATCTACATCTATCAATTGCCCCTTCCCATACAGGTCTGTCCTCATGCCTCCTACTTCTCTAGTGTTTAATATTACTCATAAATTTACAATTCAATATTAAATTTTAAAAATAATTAATCCATAAAATAAATAATTAGTTCAGAGAAAATATGTAGCACTAATATTAATAAAATATGTAGCACTAACTATCACTAACTGTGATAGTTTAGTGCTATTGTTAACCTGGAATCAGTTCCCTAACCAATTACTTTTCATTTCCTTAATTATCGCTTCATGTAAAACCTTAAATACTAATACAATTTTTATTTTGGAACCCAATTTACATCGGTCCAGGTACCATAATTCTTTATTTTAATAATATACCAAGATGATCAATTATATTTAATTAGCTATAGTATATTTTTGAGTAAAGTAAGGATCATCTGTTTGTTTATTAATTATCAAAAGTTTTTTACTGTGTAATAAGATAGTCTAAAAACTATTAATGGATGACTTTTTGATGTAATTTTTGCAATGAATATTTAGCATTAAATGTGAGTTTATGGTTCTGAACTGTATAATCTGCACATAAGTAAATTTAACTAATTATACTATTGAATTAAATAAATTGATTTGTAGTTTTATTATAAACTTATAATACAACTACAAATTGTTTCAAAATAGTTAATTTTCATCAACATTTCAAAATCCATACAATATACACATTTTCATTATATTATATTTCTTATACATCAATTCTTGAGAATTCAAAGAATGAAACCTTTATGAATACCCACTTCTCAGACTCCGATTTAGTAACTAGCTATTATGTAGATAGTACAGTGAAACATAACTCCAAGTTACAGATACAGAGGTTCATTGCAACGAAGAAAAGAAAAAAGGCCACTTGATAGATACAAGATCATTATATTCAAATTTTGAGCTTTGTGCCAAGTCTCGTTCTTAAAGGACTTCAATAAAAGGTACAATTTTTAGAAAAATTGAAATCACAATACTTCTAATTATATCTTAATAAGTATTAATTTAATACTAATAAATTATATTAAAATTAACCAAATGCTAATTTAATAATAATCTATTTTTTTGGAAATGATGGAATTAGAAATTTGGATAAAAATTGTATAAGACCAAAATCCCCGAGGTCAATAGTAGTAACCATCTTTCAGTTAAAGCTACTTTAATACAGTATCCCCCTACTTAAATTACTTTAAGTAGTTAGATGAATCTCATTTGAAATTAGATACCTGACAAGGTCAGACTCAGCCTAAATTTCAAATTTTATAAAATATAGTTCAGTAGTTTTTAGTTAATAATTTCATTCATTTAAACCTGTAATATGCTGCAATATGAATTTGTAATTCTCTAAGAGATTAAAATTATCAAATACATAAAGGTACTTCTGTATTTGAAAAAAAAATGGTCCTCACATTTTGGATAAGTATATCATTAGTATAGGCATTACTTTTGCTGTCCCATAACATGAAAACATTTGGGTTATTTAAGTAGGGCTGTAAAGAATCTTTGTATATTTTTTTTTTTTTTTCTTTTTTTTTTTACTTTTAGCAGATGAGGACTTTAAATGATACTTTTACTGCATAGTATTTCTACAATAAGATCTATCATTTATTTCCTAAAGATTTTCTAATAACAATCAACATCTAATGATTCTCAACATTTTCTATGGTCTACAATATATTCTGTACTAATTTTCTATAAAAAATACTTTGTCTATCATTAAAATAACGCTGATTGTATAACTAGCCAAGAATTTTTGGAACATATATTTTTTCTTTCTAAACAAATAAATTAATTCAAGGAAGAAGGAGAATTTTTTTTCAGCAGCATTGTCTGTACACACTATATATCTGTAAAATGATATTTATATATCTATTTTAAATTTATAAATTAGGAGTGAAAAGTGTTAAATACTATTAGGTGAATGTTCTCAGCAAAATTAACATGTCTTTTCAAACACTGTACTTATATATATTGAAACATGGAAAACTATACATATTTTTCTGAAATTAATAACTTGCTTCTTGAGTGTGTCAATAATCATTACCTGTAAGTTTTATTTTTATATAACAAAGCTCTTATTTTCTTACATTGTCGATAATCACTAACAAATAATTCATTACTACAATATTCTTATAGTTATAGGAATAAGACTATAACACATTTTATGTTTTTTGTTATAATTATAATGATTATTATTATATCAATGAAACTATTAATCATCTCCAATAAATCCTTTGTTATTCGAACAATGTCTTTCGATTTACATAGTCAACAGTAAGAGAATGTATTTCCTTTAATGAAACTAATGACTTGGTTAAAGGAAATTTAAATGTTGAATTAAATTTTTTTAACTATAATTACTAAGTTAATTATAATTACTACTATTCTACCTGGATTATGTTCCTTTCATCAACAAATATTAACCAATAAGTTCATAATAGAATCTAATACCCCAAAACTCTTATAAAAATACAGATATTTGTGTAACAATTCAATCAGAAGGATATTATACAATGAAGTGTCCTCATATACAAACTTTCCAGAAAAATGCATACAATTAGCGAAACATGATTGAGAGAGAGAATGTATAATAGAGGTAAGAAAATTTGTAGTAAAGATCTTCTGATTTGAAAAGAGGTTGAAGATTATTCTTGAAAATAAAAAATGTTTTTTCTTATTAGAAAAATTATTTTTATTTATGTTACTTTGCATAAGATTTGTTATTTTAATTCTCTTCCTTTCAACAATTATATATATATATTGTTTTAGTGCCCAAAATTATTATTTCAAAAAACAAGGAAAATATTTTGTAATATACTGGGAGGGTTGAGCACTTACCTGACCTTTCTCTCCCCTTTCTGCTGGTCTGAACCAGCCAGGATGAGACCCAGCAGAATTAATTTTTCTAAAAAAACTGAAAGGGAATAAATATATAGATAATAAATACATTAATTAAAAAATAATACATTTAAGCTTTATTTTCAAACCATACATTAGTTTTTAATGGCTAAAATCATTCAAGGGGAAGGAAGATCTAGAAGTAAGCCAAAATTTTAATTTGTAATATCTTTCATAATTACTTACTGTGCTGTACTACAGCCTGAGGTGGGCCATGGCTTCCTGCTTGCTATTTTTAGGTTTCCTACCAGGTTGATTTTTTTACAAGGTGGAATAAGTTGGCTCCATAGCCAACCCAAAGACCGGGGCATTTGATTATGTGGTTTCCATCCTCTAGTCAGGTTGCTTTCACTTTAGCTCAGTGTCCAGAACAAGCCTGGTTTATTTTTTTATTTTTAGCCATTGAAGCCCCATCTTAAACCGAATAAGGCAGTATGGCGTAGTGCAGCACTTTCTCGCCATGTATGTCATTGGATTATGCGGTTTTCTAATACATCTGGCCTTGAAAACTGCGCTCCCCTGGTTCAGAATTTTTTGATTTGTTAGCCCTTATTCGTAGCTAACCTGCAATTCTGCTCCATTCCACTATCTACCACCTGTGGCTAGCTAGCCACCCCCTAACCTAGGGACATTATTAGTTCAACAAAATATTTGGGGAAATCTTGGTAGGTATCACTAAGGCATTAATTCCCTTAGATTTTGTTACAATTAAAATTTTTTTTATTATACCCTTGTTTTCGCTTTAAAGTGATTTTTTTTTTTTTTTTTTTTTATGTTACCTTTAGAAAGTTCCTCTAAAACAAATGATACCTATAATGATTCCTTAAATGTTCTTCCTAATCATCAGTTTGGCTTCCGGTCCCATCATTCTACTGTCCAGCAGGTGTTTCCTGTTGTAGATTTCATTTCCTCTTCCCTTGAGCGAAAAGAACTTTGTCCTGGTGTATTCTTGACGTCACTTAAGCATTTGACTGAGTATGGCGTACTGGTCTATTATATAAGCTCAAGTCCATATTTCCAAGCACCATTTACCTAATCCTTAAATATTTTCTTTCTAACCGTTTCTTTAGGGTCTGATAAAGATCAGATTACTCCGATCACTTCCCTGTGAAAGCAGGTGTTCTACCGGGCAGTGTGCTTGGACCTATCCTTTTTTTTTTCCTTTACACTGCAGACATCACCACTCATCCTAATACCCTCTTAGCCCTCTTTGCAGATGACAAAGCGATCCTCTTCTCTCGTCCTGATTCCAAAACCGCTTCCAACATTTTGGTGCAGCAAATGGAGAATTAAAATGAGTCCTAATGCATGCAGGTATTCTCCTATCACCCGACTCCAATCCTTACAATCTTCCCTGCCAACTTAAATGGAGATGTCTTCGTGACCTCCTGGGCCTTAATGCCTAAACTTATTAGGAGGGCCCCTTTTCTTTGCACAGTGATGTTCACTAATTTATTTTATTGTTATTTTTAATTTTTTTATTTGTCATTTTTCTCTCTTGTAATTTCTTTATGTCATCGAATTAAAAGATGTTGTTAATAACAGAATGTAATAAATAAAGATTTATTAATTTCTAAAAAAATGTTAGCCTTCTTTTTAACCACTTAGGGTCATGGAGGGAGGGGCTATCTACAGGTTTCCATCCCATTCTTAACATTCATGGCTCAGGACAAGCTTTTATTTATTAATAAAAGCTTGCCCGGGGTAGGATTTGAACCCACAGCCCCAGGATTACAAGAATTTATAGATCCCAATTTTGGGATTTGGGAATTTTTTCTGAAAAAATAAGACACATCTGATCTATAAACAATGTAAGGGTGTACTTCTGAGGTGCCAGATTAGAGTAGGAAATTCATTTAGATCTATCAAACCAGCTTCTGCTGGTTCAAGTCCCCCCTGGGCAAGATTTCATTGGTAAATTGGGAAAAACTTAAGAAGAGCCATGGTTGTTTAGAATATGGTTGCTACCTCTTGATAGTCCCGCACTCAAAGATCCTAATTAGTTAAAAGGAAGNAGTATTTGTCAACCTTCGCCTCGCGGAATAATTTAGAATGTTTGCTCGTGGAGGTTATAACTCCAACTCCAACATGAAATTTAATAAGCACGTGAAGGAACTCCTAAACGTAGCCGAGTCTCGGTTGGGTGAAGTTCCGGGAGCTCGGAAGGAGTAGGTCGACGGCGGAGACCCGTATTGATCTGTCGAGGGGGGTCTCCGCCCCCCGCAGTCACTTCTTCCGTAGAGGGGGAATTTGAAAGGAGGATGGGGGAGAGGCAGACTGGAAGGTAGGGACGGGGGGGATTACTGGCAGTAGATAAACAGCAATTAACCACAGAAAAGGAATAGGTGGAAAAGGAACCAGAGAGAGAGAGAGAGAGAGATAGAGAGAGAGAATTTAAAGAAAAAGAAAATTAAAGTATTTTTTTTTCTCTCTTTTTGGGTTATCTTAGCAGTAATAAAAAAAAAGAAAGATACATTTTATGAAATCATATCTTACGTAAGAGATGGATAAAGCGGAATAACACTGAGAAAGAATAATGTTAAGCGAAATATACACCTATAAAGAATAAAGAGATAGGGAAAACAAAAAGATAATAGATAACAAAAAATAATAATAAAAATTATCATTTTTTATACATATATAACACATGTAATACATATATCATCAATGAAAATAAAATAAAACGGAAATAATAAAACTAAAAGTCAACTATCTATAAACAGATACACGCAGAAGCATAAATAAATAATAATGTGCTAGGGAGAACGGGCATAAAACCAACTGCACTGAAAGCGGTGTAAATAAAGGCAGAAATTAGTGAAATTCAAAGGAAAAAAAATTAGTCTTGCTAAAGGACTCTTCGTGCTCAAGGGTGGATCACGTTAATTTGAAACCCTAAGCATACTAGAGAAAGTGTGTGGTCAGCATACTACTCTCATAATGGATGGATGTTTCGTGAGAACAGCAGGAATCCTCATGGCAATTAGAAATAGAAATAGTGAGACAAAAACTAACTCTGAACTGTGATTGTTATTAAAATCTTTTGCACAGAAAGTCCACTACAACTGGACTACCAAGCTTCTGACTTATAATAGTGAAATCGTTAAATTCAAGTAAAAAAAGCCATAATAAACAATTTCTTTTTTGTAATAATAAAATAATTTAAGCTTTTAAAATAAAGATGCATCCTCCAGCTTAAATTAAGAAGTTAGATTACTCAAACAAAAGCAAAAGGAAAATCGATAAATATATCACGCAGGAGTTAAATAATTGAAACCGATATATATTCCAATATATTCTTAAATTTCTTCCTCATTATATACATCTCGACGATTTTGGGAAAAACAAAAATTATAAGAAATTACAATTTTCACTCTGAATGTTATGTACATTTTATCACAACCTAATAATAGGTGAGATAACCACAAGCCAATGACAAGCAGCTCAAAAGACTTTTTTTAAAGAAGCTTAAAAACAAAATTTATTTCCTGGTAGTCTGCTCAGTAAAACACTGATTTTTTTCTACTTCTCGCCGTATTATGTATTATAAAAGATAAAATTTAAGATAGAAAATTAATTTAGTCAAAAATTATTTTCAATATATATATTTTTTTAATTTACCGAATTATGATTCCATTATGATGTAATAAGTAATTGTTAAATTGTTCTCTCTATTAACCCTCTTACATGTACTACGAATCAGGATCTATAATTTATTTTTTATTGCGTACGATTGAGTGCATGAGAATATATATATATATATATATATATATATATATATATATATATAAGAAATACATTATTCCTTTTAAAACAGTTTTTATTTAGTACATCTGGGGAATTTGAAATCATAAAATTTAAAACTTGTTAAGTGCACTTATTGCAGAGGTTGTATATATAAGTAAACTGGATGGAAGACCTTAGGGAAAGATTACAGAGGGGAGCTCGTCAGGACTGAATCATGGTGGTATTTGGAGAGCGGATTCCGGGAATGCTTGGAAAAGTGTTTACAATGTCAACAGAATTAGCACATAATAAGAGGAAAATGTAGCTGATGAAAGGAGATATGCCTTATATGCATAAGGATTAGACAGATTATTTATCTGCACTGCCAATACCTTTAAATTGAAGTGACACCTGAAAAAATAATGATGGCACTGACAATGATCAACTGATAACATTCCTTAAACTAATTTTGTATTTTTTGAAATATTTAATATATTTATTTACATAAATAATACACAATTCATATGATAATATACAAGATATATTATGAAAATAATAAGAAATAAATATAATGGCTGTATTTGTTGATATTAAAGAGTAAATACTGGATCCAAAGTAGTTCATTGGAGTTTCCATGACTATATAAATTTTCTATGAATATAGTATTAATTATTTTTATTTCAACATATGTTTGTGCTATTTTAGGATTGATAGATATTTTTTAGTTTATATTTTTAGTAGTTTCAGGTATAGTCATCAGTTCTGGTCTGATAGACGAGTTAGATATAGGAACTGATGGTAACACTTTCGGTCTGTGTGGTGTTAGAGATGATTATTTGCTCAAAGGACTTCATGGGGTTTGAATTCCAGAATTTCTAGGGGCAAACTAAGTTCATTTTTTGAGAAGATACTTTTTCTTGGTGTCTAGGATTTTAACTAGGTCTAATTAGTTGGTTGAGCAAAAGCTGCTGGGCTTTTTGTATTTTGTGGAAATAATCTTCTAGCTGTAGTTATATATTATGTTCGGTTGATATATTAAAATTAGTAGAGGTTTATTTGATCCAAAGTAGCAGTATTTTATTAACATAGGACTAGGTCAAATGAGTCTGGATTTGTTGTTCTGAAAAGCAAATCTACTGGTTCTCTTAGAGTCAGGAAAACTCGAAGGACTATATTCTAGCAATATTTCATTATGGGTTTAGCAATATTTAATTTATGATTAGATATGTAAGCAAATAGTACAGAAATTTCACCAGGCGTTTGTTTTAACATGCATATTCATGTGTTTAACATTATAAAGTATAACAACCACATTTTTCCCTTGCATCTAGTTATATATATATATACTAAAAAATCTATAATTACAACAATAATCACTTAAATAATAGCATTAGTATCTTATATTAATT
>KZ807367.1:358731-364325 GCA_000696205.2 Oncopeltus fasciatus | reverse complement strand
ATACTACCAGGACCGTTAGGTTGTCTATTCAATTCCCTCTACACTAGCAAGAGCCTAACCCACGAGAAAGGCGAGAACTTCGTCTTGTACTCGAAGGAGCTGACATTGTCATACATTTTGTCGACTCTCGTCATTTACTTTATTTAATTTTTTCTTTATAAATATTTTATTTGGTTGTGGTATTTTATCCCACGTAAATTTTAAACAATTAATGATAGGGAATATAATAAATAAATCTATCTGTCCCAGCCAGGAATCGAACCTTTCCCTGTCCCTAAGTTCACATTTCCATGAGACATCATTTCCATAATGGAAATGTGAACCCTATTAAATACGAAATAGAATCTTTCTTTGGTGTGATGAAGAGTAGAGTTTTTTAAAAAAATTGTAACAAATGAAGGAATAATTAAGAGGTATTATTATTTAGTATTATTTTAACTCTTTATAAACTTAGATTTTTATCTCATTTTTAAGTTTACGATTAAAGTGATTTGCTAGGATGTAAACGTAAAGAAAATAAAAGCAAACGTAGAGATCCTTGGGAGGAGGGCTAAATCATTAAAATATATTTCTTTGCTTAGTTATTCATTAGGCAAAGATAATATATTATATTTGACATTTTAGTAATAAAATATACATCTGTGTGTGGGTATCAATCAGGCGCTGACAATTCCTATGTTGGTTACACTCAGCTAGGGAGGTGGAAGGTTCTATGACGAGCCTTGAAATCAGGGCAGCGGGAGGAACAGTAGTCTCAGTCTGAGCCAGGATGTTGGACCTCTTCCCCAGCCCGGCCGTCAGGCAGTATACCGCCGGTGTTATCAGTACGTACTCTTATCAGTATCTTATAACGGCATGATCTAACATTAAATCCTCCCCTTAATAAATAACTGTAATTTAGTAAGAGAACTTTGAACAACACAATATCATTTTTGTCTCAAACTCAAAGTTTTAGATGTCACGAATTGGATTAGACATATGGTATACCTGTATTACTTCCTATAATCTTGTAATCTCAACTGATTACTGTTGACATAATTACAATCGGTTATCTTTGCCAGTGTAACAGTTTTTATTGTTGTTAATTAAACTGTTTTAGCCCTCTTTGCAGATGACAAAGGGATCCTCTCCTCCCACCCTGATTCCAAAACCGCTTCTAACAATTTACAAAACCACCTTGATGCTATTCAGCAGTGGTGCAGTAAATGGAGAACCAAAATAAATGAGTCCAAATGCGTACAAGTAAATTTTAAATTAAGAAAAGATTCTCCTGGTAATGTACAATAACATCCCTATACCTCTCCCTGATTCAGTCCGTTACCTAGGGTTCTACCTTGACTCATGACTCAACTGGAATGAACATACTAAAATCAAACGACAAGAACTCAACAGACGCCATGGACTCTTATACAGCGTTATAAATAGGTGCTCACACCTCACATTAGAAAATAAACTGACCATCTACAAGACAATAATACGACCAATCTGGACCTACGGTGCAGAACTGTGGGATGCCGCTAAGCCTTCCAATATCCAACGAATACAATCCTTTCAGTCCAAAATTCTTAGGATAATTGCTAACGCTCCATATTATGTGTCCAACTCTACCCTTCATCACGACTTTAATATTCCTTTTGTCAAAGACCTTATCTCTACCCGCTTCAAACTCTTCCATAGTAAACTCCAATTTCATCCCAATCCATTTGCCCAATCCCTGTCGTCGGACTCCAATCCCCACAATCCTCCCCGGCGACTAAAACGGAGATGGCCTCGCGACCTCCTGGGCCTTAATGCCTAAACTTATTGGGAGTGGGGTCGATGGGCCCCTTCTCCCTGCACAGTGATGACCATTTATTTATTTATTGTTAATTTTATTTTTATTTCATTATATTTTTTCTTTCTTTTATTTTATTTATATTATTTTTATACATGTACATTTATTTTAAGTCATCAAATTACAAGATGTTATATAACAGAATGTAATAAATAAAGATTTAATAATAAAAATAAAAATAAAAGTAAACTGTATACAAATCTGATATTTAATTATATCCCCTATAAACATGTAAGAAAAAAGTATTTCAGCTGATTTTTATTCTATGTTAGGTCAGACTTTAATACAAATATCTTGCGTCACTTATCACTTCAAGGACTGCTTTCGTAGCCAAACTCATAAAATTCTATCAAACGGTCAAAAAGCACTTCAAAACAAGCACTTTTCTGACCGACCATCAAAGGGACTTCGCTCATTTCTATCTACTATTCAGTTATGATAGATTATTTTATTTACATTATATTTTGTAAAAAAATTTCTTTTACCCTTTGATATATCTGAGGGTATATTTCCAATATAGTTTCTAAGAAGTTCTAGAAACACTCAATTTTTAAGAGCTTTCTTGCCCACGAAAGTAATTTTTAATTTTGCGAATCAGGAGACTAACAACTAATTAATAAGTTAGAAATAAATAAATGTCGATAAAAAAAATCTCTAAATCTGGAAGACCATAGGAATTTAAACATTCTTTTTTTTTCTCTATAGTGTAGCCTCATATTGTCATTGAAAGAGGAGCTATCTACTAGTGAAATCGCATATTCTAAACATCCATGGCTCTGGAAAAGCTTGTATTTATCGCTTAAAGCTTGCAGAGGGATAGGGCACGATTTGAACCCACAGTGCAAGAATTGCCCCAAACATTCCTTTGATCTTACTACTTTATAGTAATGCAACAACTAATCGTGGATCCGAATAGCTTGAAAAAATATTTAGTTCCGTTGCTAAAGCCATTAAAGGTATTTCTGTAAATGAACATAATTTAAGAGTAATTCATGTTTTGGAAATGATCTTGGCATTAGATAAAAAACAAAAGAGCATTTTAGCAATTTTTTTAAAACTTGAAAGTTGTCTTGATATTATTGACAGCCTAATAATAGAAAATCTACAATCTCACGGATTCGTTTGTATGCTAGAGGAATTTCCAAAATGTTAAGCGAATTCAGAAGTAATGATGTAAGGTAAAGATTGTACTTATGGTAAAAGGTCTGAGAAGTTTTTGATACTTTTCCCGCCTACCTGGTTGATATTAACTAATCTTTTCTAGATTCAAACTCTTGAAATCTAGAATGGGATGCGTGAGCTAAGCATATTTCCAAGTTTCATTTAAAATAGGTATAAATAAGACTCTGATTTTACAAACTAGAAAAGTCAATGATAAGAAAAGGTAAGCTTTCTGGAGCTTACTACTAGCCAACCCTAAGAGATAGATGGAGGCTGCATAATCCTGCTAACTACAATCTTAAATATTTTTTTTTAAATAAAGTTTTTTGAACAAAGCAGTACAGATTATAGGCTATCGAAATTACACTTTACGTTTACTACATTCTTCTTTTTCTTTCATAAACAAACAAAATATTAATGACGTTTTCAATTTATTCTTCCTTAAAAATCTCCTCTCCCTTAAATTTGATTTATAACATCTTCAGAATTTAAACTAGGCAGATTTTAAATGTTTTATTAAAGATGGACATAAATAAGAATAAATGACGAATTATATATTATAAGGCAGAAAGAATAATCAGTGTAAAATGAATGACCACTATACCTGGTTCTTGGCTGACTGGACGAGAAGGAACATCCATCACAAATATATTAGTGTTTTTGTTAAAATGTTACAGAAAAAATATTTTAAAACTATAAATTGTTTACATTCATTTATGTTTTTTAAATTCTTTCGTAACTTAAATAACAATTAAGGTATTTTGATTATAAATTTTGGTTTAAACTTTACACCACATGATTTTGACCAAAAATGGATTAATGTAGCAGTTAAGAACAGAATACATAATTACCAATTTTCGTTTCTATATATTTATAACAAGGAGCCAGTCCAACATTTCAGCTTAGAGTGCAAGCCATCATCAAGGCTGAAAACAAAAATCAGACTGTAGTATTTATAAACTATAAGTAATAACAGCACATTTATGAGAAAAAATTAAATAAAAAATAGAAAAAAAAAACAGTTTTGATGCATTTTGTTACATAGAATAGTGTCTTAAATGAGATCAGAAAACTTTAAACAAAATAATAATTAATTACATCAATACGTAGTAATTAAACGGAGAGACCTTCATGTGGAATCAGTAAGTTCTTTTCAGAATACTAAATACAAGGGTTGCAATGGAAGGGTTGCAATGGAAGGGCTGGGGACAGTAGTCGAAACATGATAAGAAAGGGCTTAAGGGTATTGAAGAACGCTGCATAAACTTTTTTTTAAAACCCAAATTTTGAAATGAATCATTAACAAGAACAGTTTTTCCACAAATAAGTCTAAAGATATTGGAATAAAAAAAAAAAAAAAAGAGTAAAAGTGAAGTTTTTTGAAACTCAAAATTTGTATACATTTTAAAGGTTTACCAGTCAGAATTACTTTTTTACCTAACACATCTTGATACCCAATTTTAAAATCAATAGTCAACTATCAATGGATGTTTTGATTGATTTTTTTGTCAATCTGACAAATTCAAAACTATTTTACTTGAAATCCTGCCATAAATATTTAATAACTATAACTCTATCCTTTAATTGTATAGATTAAATGTCAGAAAAAGTGCTAAGCAAACAAGATATGATTTATAAAAAGTCATCAGTAAGAGTCTTAAGTTTATTTTACAGAATTTAATAAAGAAAAAATTCTCAAAACCCAGTTTACAAAATAATTGAAAAATTTATAAAACACTTATTTTTTAACACGTTACAATTTGTATATTAAATATATGTAAACTGAAAAATAAATAATGAGATTTAATCTATATCTAATCAAATCAATATACATTTATATTTTTTTCTATAGGAGTGGACAAACTATAAGTTTTTAGTGACTTGATAAGTAACAATTACCAAACCCTGACTTAGCGAAACAGGAAATCACTTGAACTTGTTATTATTTAAATTGGTAAAAATGAGTAGTATAAAATTGTATTAACTATTAAATTTAATAAATAGTTCTTTTCCAACTTTGTGTAGTATACAATCAATAATTTATCTCATAAAGAGTGTATTATAGAAAAAAATAGAGATTAAATTGCTCTACCCTTAAGGAGTTACTTGTCCTATTTTATACCTTTATACATTTTTATTCGTCCATTTTAATTACATTTTAATCCATATTTATTACAGCGATTAAGGATTTATGTATGTAATCTATCGTGCCAGAATTGGTAGCTTTTTTTTCAATTATTTTCAATAACCTAGAATTTAATTTAAATTTGATGTGCTATAAAATTTTTTGTGTCTGCTGTGAAAGTTCATGAAAAGAATTGATTTAAATAGTTATGACCGTAAAAAATATTTTACTTATTAAATAATTGTCTGTAAATATTTTTTCAGGTTCCTAAACCTGTTATAAGCTCACTGTTTTTTTTTTCTTTCTCATTCCCCAGTCATATTGTTATAGATTATTAACTCATCAGCCTCGGGGAAATGTTATTTTTGTTTACGTTTTTGTTTAATTTTTATTATTTCTTTTATAAATAATTTGTGTTTTNTTTTTTTTTTTTTTTTTCTTTTTTTTTTTGGCATGTCAATTACTTGGGTCATT
>KZ807367.1:327105-349102 GCA_000696205.2 Oncopeltus fasciatus | reverse complement strand
TATATATATATATAATTTTATTCTAATACTACGTAAAGATAACAGTTTTAAAAACACTAAATACTACCCTTAGAGCTACTCAAAATAAAACAAAAGTTTACTAGATTTTGAGCTTCACTTACCTTCCACTCCTCTTGATGCGATTTCGTTTGATTGCAATCAATGGTTTCAAGTAAAACCTATTCAGATTTTTTTTCCGATAATTTATAAATAATTATATCTATTTGACAACGAATACAAAACAAATTTAGTGTATTTAAGTTTATTTAATTACAATGATAAAGTATTGTACGCTACAGTGTTAAAACCATTGTGTTCCTTGATAGGCCCCTACTCCAATTAGCCATATTTTACTCATTAACAGTAGTCGTAGTGTGTTTATCATTTAAATATCGTATACCAATTGGAATTCAGAAAAAAAAAAGAGTTAGGTTGGTAATGCTCCATGCCTGCTTGCAGGATGTTGCATGTTTATATCTAGTACTGATGTATTTGTATTACTTGATATCAGTAAATAATATCAGTAACTTAATGTCTAGTAATTAATATCAGTTATTCTCTAAAAACGGACTTATGAAGTTTCTAAGAAAAATACTCATTTTTGAATCTACACTACTTAAATAATATATTTGACAGATCATAACATTGAATGTTTTATACCTAAAATGCTTTATCAATAAAATGCATCTTTTCAAAATATATTTTTAACAGATCTAGCCACCTATCAGGATCATCTATTCAATATTTCAAATAAAAAGTAAAATAAAACCATTGCTAAAAGTAAAATATAAATCTGAGACACACAGATAAATATTTTAATCCCGCTACCCTTTTTGCCATAAATACCTCAAAATAAAGTGAGAAAAAAATTGAGGTTTGAAAAAATACATTACACAACGGGCAAACCGACTATTTATATAATATAATGAAGCAAATGTTTTTCCTAATCTTACCGTCAGTTCAAGATTCCGGATGGGTGTTTTTTTTATATTTTAAACCGTAACCTTGTGCCACCAAATATGGCAATGTCATGGAAGAGTAAGTCTCAGTCAGCAAAACCGGCGTCTGAACAGTGTTAGACCAACTCTACTCTACTAAAATTTCTAAATGTAATCTAGTCAAAAGGACTTGTAAAACACAAAGATGATCCTGCTGGTTTGTTGTTGTTTTTTTGGTTTATTTGTTGTTGTTTTTTGTTTGTTTTTTATGTTCAGTTTAACAAGAATATTATTTAGAATATTTACTCAACTCAATAAAGGTAAATTATCTATCTCTTTATTTCGTTAAGATTCTCAAAAACCAAACATTTTTATCTTATATCAACAAAGGCTTACTGAAAATATATGTACCACAAACTAAATTAAATATTACACAATCGATTTTTAGAACATTAAATTAAAAATTCTCAGTCTGATTTTCATCATTTCCATGAGTTGACCTTTGACTATGGGAATGTAGAAGAAAATGTAGAAATGTGAGAGGACTTACAGATTCTGTCAGACTATTTTTAGTCAATTGCAATAATTTAAGATGTAATTTATATAATTAAAAATTACGATCATAAAATTTATATCAATAATCATAAAATTTCGACACAAGATTTTATGAACATACTATTTATTATAAGTTAATCTTTATCCATTTTAAATATAATGATGGATAGAGAAAAAATCCAAAGAAATACAAATTTTAGATAAAAAACACTTCTCTAAGAAGGTGAATGCCCTATCTCTATTCAATTAATTTATCACAGTTTATCATTTATTATCAACAAAGAAAATCGGGACGCTCTCACCATCAGGTGATATCTTATGAAGATTACACCTGGTAGTGTTATATATCGCAGCTGCGAGTGTTTCATTATCCATATATACTTTCTATAAATATGTGTGTATATATATATGTGCGTGTGTGTGTGTGCTTTCTATTTAACGTTTTTCCTATTCTGTTCTCTTCTATTTTAATTTGTATGAAACCCTCTTTGAAGTTGTAAAAAAAAAATTACTGAGCCTTGCCTGATTTGACTCAATAGTTTTTTATTTTTTTTTTTTTTTTTTTTTTTTTTGTTNTATATATATATACCCCTTTAAATAAATAAATGAAAACTCTCATTATTCTAATTTTTCGTTTAATTAAAAAGCAATAAACTAAATTTCATTATGAAAAACAACTTGCTGTGACTCCTAGACATTTAAATTTAAAACTAGAAAATAGGTAAACTCCACTTTTAACCGTTCTTTTTCGCTGTGAAACTCCTAAAGTTAATTAACGTTTCCCTATTCTAATGCATCTAACTTTCTTGTTTTATTTTTGTATTTAAAACAACCAGTATGCCGAATTTCATTTTAAAAAACAGAAAATTGTTGTCATAATATTTCCCAAAATATTTGATTATTTTCTTTTTTTAATAAAAGTTTTCGAAAAACAGATTAACTATTTATTAAATTATTTATTCCCTCTTTATCTGTCATTTTTAGTGCTTTATTTACAATGTTACTGAGTATATTGATTTTAATGTAACTTAGAATATGTAAGAAGTAAACATTTAATACTATATCACTCACTATATTGCTCATTTTTGTCCGTCTAGTTATAATTTCCCTATTTTTTTTTTTTTTTTTTTTTTTTTTTTTTTTTTTTTTTTTTGGAGAGGAGGGGGCGTGTCATTGATTCGATTTGTTTCACAATTGTATTAATTCCTGGGTATCTTTAAGGTGTAGCATGCACTAGGATTTCCTCAAATCTATATTATGTTTTATTTGTATAGCTGAGTTATTCATGGTCTTGGTGAAAAATGTTTAATACTGTTTACTTAAATCTCAAATGGCTAGTTTCTCCTCTCTGGATAGTCTGTAAATTTTCATTTAAGAATAATTTCAAATTTTTATAAGCAAATTAACTATTAAATATTAGTATTATCATTATTGATATTGTTCTTTTTAGGTTTAGATACAGTGTATTCAGTTAATGATTCAACCAAATAAATATTAAAAACGGTCAACTGTTAGGGAATATTTATGATATGTTTAAATAAGCAGAGAGATTTTAAAAAAATTGTATAAATTCTTTGGTTTCTAAATTTCGAAACATTTAATAAAATAAAATGGCTGCTACATTATGATTTTTTTTTTAAATTTGTATAAGTTTTTTGGAATATAAGGATTATTAAGCAAGTCTGTAGTTTATAGTCTGTATTCTGGTATTCTATTTTTATTTCAGTTTTTGAAGTGGTTTGTCAGTCATTTGAGAGTAAGAAGCTACACTAAAAAGTTTTTTTATTCTTTATTCATTCCTAATATTCATTCATAATTATTCATGTCCTATTTCTATGACAAATTGGTCATTAAATTAAAAGATAAGACTCTTTGACTTAAGTACGGGATTTCTATATCAATTTGGGGAGCACATGATGGCGCATTTCTTTGGTTAGATAGTGAGCTATTTTTCATCAATGGAGTCTGACTATATATTTTCCAATAAAAGGTTTTGGCTATTTTACGGTTTAAAATATTTAGTCATACCTGTTTAAAATCATATTTTTCTTAATATTACCATTACCATTAATTATTATATTTATAATTATAGTACTTCACTCTTTTAAGTTTATTTTATGCCGGGGAGAGTTAAAGAATATTTAGGAAAGTTTGTCAGAATTAGAAAAAAAATTAAGGTAAATGTGATTGTTTAATCTGGCTGAGATTTAGAGAGTAATGAATATGAACCCTTATTATGGGTAATTAATCTATCTGACAATTTTAGGGAATGCATCATGTAAAGATATGGGTAGTACTTGTTGTGAAAGCACAGTTCTAAAATTTGGATCACCATTTAGTCATCTAAAACATCGGGCAAAGTAAAATTTTACTGTAAGACATTTAGAAGGTTTGTTTGTATTTGAAGCCCGGACTTGGTATTAAGGAAATCATTTATAAATATTCTGAGAGCAAAGTGAATGATAATGCCAATTTCTAAAATAAAATATTTTCATTAAACTGGAATCTACCCCTTGGAGTACGTATTTATTTCAAAAGGAATCTCATGTATATTTATAAGTATGTGTCTCGAAGATCATGTAGAGATGAACACGATATGAATCAGAGGATTCGAGAATGAATAAAATTTTCGTAGAATTTATTGTAACAGGTTGATTAAAATGCAGGAATCTGAAGGTCGCGTAAGGGCGCGGCGGCTGGCACAGGAAGTGTGTTATTAGTGAAGTGTATTAGAAGACACTGTAACAAATTGTGAAGAAAACTGGGAATAAGGATTCACTCCTACAGAGTGAATAATGAATACAGAGATAGAGAAAGGAAGAGATAATGATGAATGGCAGGATTTAATCTTTGTGGACAACACTTCCACAGTTCTTATACATACAAATTGTCATTCCCCAAGTTATAATCCTTTCTGAGACTTTTATTTCAATGATAACTTCTATCGCAAATTTTATTCTTTGTCGCATAAAATATTCATCATTTATTTACAATAGAAGTCTCCAACCCATAGTTCATTTTTCAAACCTGCAGTAATTTAATAATATTTTTACTTTTTAAAAATACATTATTTAATGCAAATTTTTAGCTTTTCATTTCCAATGAAAAATAAATTCACATCTTTACTTTCACAATAAACCGTAAGTAAATAATTCATCGTACAATTTCTAAAAATTACGAGCTACCAAGAATGGTAACTTATGTCACATGAGATATAAAACATAACTTTAACTAGAATTATTCTATAACACAAAATAATATTATATAATCTCATAATAGATATCTGAGCTTACACCAATCATATTAAGCATCTAAGAGTAAGTATGTATACCTATATATATGCAATAGAACAGGAGCTGAAAGTTTACATTAAACTGCAGATTTAAACTTAATATAAATTGATAATATGTATATATATATATTATATACAAACATAAAATTGAATGAATTACTTNAGCTAACGTTCTTCTCAATCCTTGAGTTGAGTTGTTTAAAAAGACTTTTTCTGTACAATTTATTTCTTCGCCTCTTTTTATTTGCTAGTTATCCTACTTTCTTACATTCAGCAATTTCTTACAACCCTTCTTAGGAAGTAGTTGTCAATTACTTTATTTTATTTCCTCTGATACTTACTTTTAATTTTTTTCCTCAAGTCTATAGGTTTCATCTAACTTGTTCTAATTTTTACATGCGGCTATTTCATGCTATCTTTTTTTTTTTTTTTTTTTTTTTTAAATTTAATAGTAAATTTTGCAGCCAATGATTTGGTATATTTCATTATATTTTATGAGAAAAAAGAAATTTTAATTAAAATATTTCATTAAATATTTCCTCAATAAGCTTACACTTAATAATAGAGAAAATATCATATATGTATTCAAATTTAATTTTCTTATTCTTCTAAATTTCGCTGAAGTCTCTTTAAATTATCCATTTGTTATATAACGCCCTTAAACTATGAAAGGAAGATTATGTTAACAATATAAAAAGCAATACATTTTTTTTTTTCTCTAGCCTAAATGTTTTGAACAGAGATAACCTCTATGATATTAAGAACCCAATCGTTTTTAAAGTACCCCTGTGGCCATCCTGACGGGTTTCTTGGAGCTCAATTGAAATTTGGAGACGTACAATTGGTAAATACGATAAAGAATCAGTAACCTGCGTTATGTGCTCCTCATTCACAAGGGTGCTAACAATGGAAATTATTGAAGAGGCATGGGAATCGAAGATTAATCCTAATGAATATTTAAAGAACTGGAGTACTTTAATAAAAGACTGCATTATGTTGTGATAATGGCTTTTTTTTTTTTTTTTTTTTTTTTTAAATTTAATAGTAAATTTTGCAGCCAATGATTTGGTATATTTCATTATATTTTATGAGAAAAAAGAAATTTTAATTAAAATATTTCATTAAATATTTCCTCAATAAGCTTACACTTAATATAGAGAAATTATCATATATTCATTAAAATGTAATCTTCTTCTTTAAATAATGATTTTCGTTGTGGTATTTAATCCCACATTAAATTGTATACAAGAAATACAAGAGAGTTAGATTTAAAAAATCTTACTACGTCAGCCGGGACTCGAACCCGGGTCTCCTGCTTTCCGGGCAAGTATGCTGACCTCTAGACCACCGAGGCTAGGCTAGCTAAATAATATCTTCTACTTTCCGCACTTTACTTCGAGTCTAAATCCCCGAGTAAGACGAATATATCGTCCTATGCTCGAAGGAGCTAACATTGTCGGCTATTTGTTAGATTCTCGTTTTTTTTTCCTATGTTTCTTTTTTAAATAATGATTTTCGTTGTGGTATTTAATACCATATTGTTTTATACAAGAAATGCAAGGAAGGTAAAATAAAAAATCCTAGAATAAAAAAAGATGTTTTTATTCTATTATATATATATATATATATATATATAGTAATAAAGAACAAGTGGGATAGAATGTTTCACACATTATTATTGTAATCCATTAATTTTGCAATATAATAAATGAAAAATAACTATTTTTCATTTAATGTATGTTATCTTCAAAATAAATAATTTATTATAAGTTATCAAAATTCAAATTTATGCAATCTCTTATTCTCAATTATTTTAATATTCTAATCTCTACTTGAAATATTTAAGTTTGATGTGTTTTTGATGAAATACTTTAAAATATTAGTTTACCAGAGAATTAATACGTTCTTTTCAAATGTTATAGATAAACCTCATATTGGAATTATTTTATTTTCCCATATGAGATTGCAATTCATTCTAGTAGAATCCCCGAGCAATGCCGTCCAATAAAGTCGACGAATGTCCAATACTCCATGAATAATCAATTTGGCTTTCTGATTTAACAAGGATAACTAGAGACAATGAAGTCCAGTTAAAGCGAATAACACATCATTCAACCCATCTCTCTATGAAAGGCAGCACTGACCATTATTTCCCTAAGGAAAAAATGACTTATATAAAAAGTTAGAGCAACAAGAAAAAAATTCCAAGCAATATTTATAAACAATCAATTTATTTTTTCCAAAATACAATTAGGATTGTAGTTATATTGTAGTTCGGTCAAATGTCTTAGTGCATTTTAGAAAAACTGTAAAAAAAAATAGAGCCAAATAATAAGAGATGAAATATTCACATCCTTCTTGCAGGAGCTGGTAAAACTTAAAAGATTTCTCATATTTCATTAAAAATAAATATCTAATTTGGTTTTACTCGTTGAAAGGAATAATGAAGGAAGAAATGTGTCACTAAGGCTGGTTTAAGGTTGACTGGGAAAGATGGAAATTATATACTTATATAATAATACACTTTGGTAAAAATACTATAGAAAATTAAATTTTACATCAATAATGTTAAATTTTTGTTTTACCATATCACGTATAACATCGAATTACCCGATATAGTCTTTTTCTATACCCCTCTTCTCTACACCTGATTTCATACAAAAATGAATTATTTAAAAAACACCTTCCAGATTTTTGTATATATCTTTTAAAAGAGAGGAGTCCACCCAACTCAAATTTACTTTATGAATTATTTATCTTAACCCGTTTTTTCTAATTAACTTTAGAGCTAAAACAAAGCCAATCTTGTTTTACTGCATTAAGTAAAATACTTTTTATTTAGGCACACTAGCGGTAGCCTCGGCGGGCTCGGCATACGTTTACTTGGAGCCATTGACGCTGAGGATGACCGAGCTGGGTGAAGGAGTGGCCGTTACTAAAGACGAGATGTCCTGGCTCATGGCAATGGTGGAGGTAGGAGGAGTCCTATCACCAATACCAGCCTCATACCTCGCTGATCGGTAAAAATTTTTTTTTTTTTTTTTAACTATTAGAGTACTATTGCAAACATCCATATTTACTTTATTTTACGAGGTCTTTTCTAGTTCTAAAACAAATTATTGACAATTAGGGGCTGATGAGCATATGGACATATTGGGCATATGGAGCATATTTCTGTAAATCAACATAAATAGATTTAAAACATTCTAGACATCAAAAATGATGAAAATGGCAGAAATCCAAAAAAAAAAGCCCCAGTGGTTTTGGGCCACAAAAATGATAAAACGGCGGCGTCTATAGATTTTCGCAAAATCTCTATGCCTTCCTCATTGCTGGTGACACAATAGGAGCGTCAAAGGCGAATTTTCCGACCTACCCCACAGGTGGGAGTGTGGCTAGAGATTTTAGGCGAATTTCCTGACTAGTATCTACGGCGTAACCCATACTCTTCAGGAGATCTGTGATAAAACTAACCACCCACCCCTTCGATTATGTGAGTGTTTAAGGGATTATGTCTTACTTGTCATTTTAACCGTAAAACAATTACCTCGTAAACGTCTCATGAAGTAAGGGTTGCGATATTGAGCGAATTTTCTTTAAAAATGTCCTGCAGGTTTAGTATTTTCATATTATTTGAGACACTGATACACCATTTAAGACGCAAGGAAGTAACAGGGGGCGAATTTCCCCAAGTTGCGGATTTATTATATTTTTATTCATTCATAAATACTTCTTCCGGGCTTAAGTAGTAAAGTTACACTTTCTTTGTGCTTTCGAACATCATATGATTATATCAGAAGAATAGAACCATAAGCAAAATAGAAATGAAACAAACAAAAAAGAATAAAGCAAAGGCAACAGTACCATTCTTTATGTTAAGGATAAGCTGGGACACAGTAACCCAGGAATTATATATTTCCTGAATGTTATATACACCCAGGAAATCATGTGTCAGAGAAACTGGAAGAATGACAGACACAAGGAACACATTGCTGGCATAAATCAGAGATGCACGATAACTCGGCATAGCGGAACATTTCGTAGACAACACCCACCAGATCCAGTTCGAAAAAATCACCATTCAAGCTAAAGAGATTAATTAAATTAATAAGAAGAATCAGGGAAGACATAAAAAATCACAAATATCCAATTAACGTTAAAAGTGAAGAAGAACAAACATTAAAACAAATTTGGAAACCAGCATTATCAGGCAGGAAAATCACAGCTACCAGTGATAAAAGAATCCTGGCAGACTCTGGAATGGAACTGATAAGGTACAACCATTAGAGCTTTCCTAGTCTGCTTTAGACTTAGATCAAGGTCGGTCCTAGGCTGGATATAAAAGCCCTGAAGTCGCTCTCATTCTACTTTCACTCGGAAGAAGCCATCACACAATGTGCGAAAGCTTGCAAAAAGTATTTTTATTACAAGGTCAAGACCAGAAGTATTAATAAAAAATCCTGGAGAGCGTAGAAGTCCACGTGAACACCTTATTATTAATTTATTGAATGGTTTAGTTTAGTTAGTAACCCATTTATGATTCGAAAGGTTTTCATTCGAAATTATGGGAAAATTAATGAATTTCGTCAAAAGGATTATATTTTATCTATGAAATATAGAAGTTTTTTGTTTCATTATTTCATTTTTTTCGCCTCTAAACCCTAGTTGTTTAGACATGTAGTAACATTAAATGTAACAGGGTCTCATGTGGATTCTCAGGTTCACAAATTTACGACTCAAAGGAGCACCAAGTAGCGAATTTCTTTAAAATATGAGTCACGGGTTTAGTATTTCCGATAATTTTTTAGTATTGCAGGACCCATATGTATTGCGGGTTTAGTAATTTGGATAATTTTGTTATATTACATGATCTATACGCAATATTTTTCTTGACCAATGTTTGATGCATAGAGTGTGTCAAGTAGCGGACTTCCTCTAAATATGTGTAGCGAGTTTAGCATACTTATATATTATTCATATTCTTGCAGGATTTCACGTAAAATTTAGTGGATCACACCTTCATAACTCCGGTGAAATTCTTTACTTGAAACCCCCACAGCATCATACATGAGTCGATTACAAGATTACCTAAAGACCCTAGAATACAATAAAATTATCCGAAATACTAAACCTGCAACACACATTGAATGTATCTTCAGCTAAGAACACTTCTTTTAATGAGAAATGGATGAATGAAGACCGGATTATACAGAATATCATATGGATTAGACAGCAATATCTGAAGCTATATTTCCTTTTAACGGATGAAGCCCTCCTTGTTCTAAGCTTCTGTTATGACCATGAAATAACCTATATCATCCCAATCAATTTAAACAGATTTACAGATTTATATTTATGAGCCATCTCGAGTTTGGCTGAAGACTATTGAATTTATTATTATATGTCCAGCTCGGCTCTCTCAATTTACTTTTCTTACTTACTCTTCTTGACGTCAGCGATGGATTTCCAATTTATTTATTTTTTCCAATGCCTGATGAATACTGCTGTTATATTATTTTTCGTATTTTTATTTTTTTCTGTCTCCCTNTACCGGGACAAGTCTGATAAGTTATTAAATTCCCCGCACTAGTGTCGAGAGTCCAACCTCCGAGGCAGACGAATGTATCGTCTTATGCTCGGAGGAGCTGACATTGTCAAGCTGTTTAAATGACTCTCGGTAATGTATATTCGCCGGCCTCGGAGGTTGGACTCTCGACACTTGTGCGGGGAATTTAATAACTTATCAGATTTGTCTCGGTAGCATAAGTGGTAAATGCACTGGCCCGGATAGCAGGGGATCCAGGTTAGAGTTCTGGCTGGGACAGTTGGATTTTTTATTCTGTTCCATATCTAAAGTTTTTAGGAGTTTTTCTTTTATTTTTATACATAACTGGTCTTGAAAAGTAAATTACCAAATTTTGAGGGTAGGTTTTTTATGGTTTTTGAGGACTATTGAAATAATAATGATAATTAAAAATATAATGTGATGAAATTTGAGATTTCGGTTATATTCCTTTTCCAACAAGGTTTATAATTTCACATGAGCTTGATTCGTCAATTAAATAGTCGATTAAACTATCTGATGACTGAAGATGTTCAATATCTCGTGGGGAGGTTTAAAGAGAGATCATATGGAAAAATAGTCAATATATTCCTTATTATTAGAATTTAAAAAAAGAAGCATTTTAAGGTATATATTCAAGAATGTCTTATTGAGATTTGGGCTGTCTAAAAACTATTCTATTTGGTAAATAAGGATTTACTTTACTAATGAAACAAGAAAGATAGAAAGCTTCCTTTCTACGGGTCTGACGGAAAAGTCAAGAGTGACATCTTAGTGATCTTATCATTTTCACACATTGCTCTCTCCTGCCTGAAAGATCAAATTAGTCATTCATTCTTTTTTTGTGTCCAACTTTTTTAAAGAAATATTATTTGTTTTCGCTGACCCGGCGGGATAGACTTTTTTTCTTTTTTTTTTTCTTTTTCAGATATGGCAGAAAGCTGTTAAACATCATTGTAGGCCCTCTCTGTATTTTGAGCTGGGTGATCATCCTCTTTACTAGGAGTGTTTTAGCATTATATCTAGTGAGGGTCTTACAAGGCGTAGCAGTGGGGATTGCATTCACTGTCAATCCTATATATACAGCAGAAATCTCAGAACCAAAGATACGAGGAGCAATCTCTGGATTATTTCAAGTAGCATTTTATGCTGGTTGTACACTCACTTATGCCATAGGACCATACCTGTCATATCAGTGGTACATCATCTGCTCCATACCATTACCGCTCTTCTTTACTGCAGTCTTTGCCTTCTTCCCAGAATCCCCATATTGGCTGCTCAAGTGTGGAAAAGAAGAAGAAGCTCACAAAGTTCTAAAATGGCTTCGCCCTGGTATGGATACTGAAAGAGAATTTCAAGCAATGAAAATAACAGTTGAAGAAGACATGCAAGGCAAAACTAAGAAAGATACTAGTCCATGGAAGACTCTTTTCTGCAATAGGTTTGAGCGGAAAGCATTTTTTATTGTACAGATTGTGTGTGTAGCAAAGTTCTTCACTGGTATGGCTACAATTGTAGGTTATGCTTCAGAGACATTTGGAAAAAGCAATAACATCTTATCTCCTGAACAGATGACAATTGTACTTGGATTGCTTCTGACTGGTATTGGAGGACTTTCGGCAATCCTATCTGATCGAGTAGGTCGGAGAGCTCTTCTGCTTATTTCCTGTTATGGCACATTCTTTGCCCACATTCTCACAGGCACTTATTACTATCTCCATGAAATGACATCGGTTGATACTACTAATCTTGTGTGGATGATGTATGTTGGTTTAGTAATGTATTGCCTCTTTTCGGATATTGGGCTCGGACCCCTCCTGCAGACATTGCAAGCAGAGATGTTCGGTAATGAGACGCGTGAGTTAGCCGGTGGAATTACAGAAGCATTAGGTGGTCTCTTATGTTTTATAGTTATTAAATTATATTATCCAATAAATGTCAATATTGGCACATTTTGTAATTTCTGGTTATATGCTTTCTTTGGTCTTTTTGGAGGGGTTCTTCTTTCAATTCTTATGGTTGAAACCTCAGGAAAAGTTATAGGCAGAATTGAAGACAAAAAAGTAATAGAAAGTCAACATTTATAATTATTTATCTCAAATTTACTTCCGAATTTATACTAAAACTATCAAAATAAATAACTTGGTCAAATAAGAAAAGAAAAAATGATTCATTAACTTAATGAAGCCCATTTAATAAATATACATACTGGAGATTTTTGGTAACCAAGACTGGTAACCTAAACAATGCTATTAGAAACGAAGTCATTATTTTTTAATACTAAAAATAATAACAAATTTTAAATTCAACATAGAAAATTGAGTCTTAGAATTATAAATGTAAAAATGACAGTTTTTTGCATAGAAACAGGGCCTTTGAGCATCAATAAAACTCAGATATTCAAACTTAAGTTACTTGAGCTGAAGACCTAAGCCCGAATACTGGCAACTGACTAATCAACCAAGTCCTACAATGAAGTTAGTCTTATAAATTTATTACAAACACTAGATGGAAAATAATCTATACTAAATATGAATTATGAATGACTTTGAAAGTAATTTCAAAATTCATTTAGAGTAAAGCTTATGATAAATTATTATTGAGCTATTATTGAACCAAAAAAAAAAAATAATATACAGCTCTATTGAACAGTATAATTTTCACTCTTTACTATTTTAATCCTCCATTCAGAGTGAAAGATCCAGTGGAAAGCTGACACATCTATGGAGCCAATTAAGGTATTTTCTTTCTGAATATAAAAAACAACACAAAACGAAAAACAGGCTGACTGGGAGTTGTTTGCACCAAAATAACTTCTTAATAAGACTGTGTTTAGACTAGTAAGTTTTTTAACTATGATTCTTTCTGGGCTTCTATAGCATTTAGCAGTATTAGAGCTAGCAATAAGCTTCAACCTTACTGCTCTACCTGAACTCTGATGCAAAGAAATATCATCAGTTGAAACCATATAATGATTCTTGAAGATTTTGGTCAAAGCACACTAACTGGATGTTAGAGAGGCTTATATTGTACCACCACAACAGGATAGAATTAAAGAAAGGATAACACAATTATTTTCTAACCCTAAGTTAACAAAGAAAAATAAGTCAACAAAGATAAAAGCTTAGAATATCTGAAAGTAATGGAAGATTTGCTTTTATTGTACTAAGGTATTCCAATCTTATCATTGTAATTTATTGATTAAAAACAATACCATTTTAATATAAACTCATATTGTCAAAATTCTACAATATTTGAAACAAGCAATGAACCAGATATCTTAAAACACTTGTTCTAATCTAAAGCAAATTTCAAATAATAATTTTTGAAATTTGCTTTTGAGAACACATGATAACATGAATCACAAATGTTTAACTTAAAGTAAATAGATGGATAATTTAAGACCTCAGTACACAACTCAACTTAGTTGTTAATGATATATTTATAATTAATTGTGTTATTTAAAGATGTACATGAGATTATTCAGGTGGCCAAGTGCTTGAATGCTGATATCCTTAAACCAATAGTCACACGTTTCGCATCTACATAGTTAGTTGGTAATTTATGTAGTCATTATCTAAAAAAACAAATATTCCTGGCTAGAATAGGGTGGCTCCCTGTATGATAGCCTTTTCCTGTTAGTATTTTTAATACTGCTTGTATGATCGTCTCGAGAAAATAGGTTATAACATCCTTTACCTGTAAATCGGGAAATTCCCTTTTTAATTACACAACATATAACTGTGTAATTAAAAAGAAGAAAGAAATATTTTTCACTAATAAATAGTACACACTATTGCTTATGTTAAAGTATTTATGTGATCCGCTCGATTAATAGGCTAAGAGGGGGAGGGGAAGGACATAAGAACCTTAGGCAAGTATTTAAATTTGAATTAGTCATTGTCAATGTTAATGAGATTAAGGCATGAATTAGAAGCTATCGTTATTTTATGTGATATTTAGAAATTATGTGTCATTCAAGTATAAACTATAATTTTTTTTTCAAATAGCTTTATGGGTTGTAAGTAAAATTAATTTTACAAATGTATGCAGTTATTTTCAAAGGCAACATATTTTCTTTTCTTAATAGTGTTTCAATAGATCCACCACAAAAAAAAAAATAAGAAGCCTCCCAAGTTTCCAAAATTTTGAGTTAATTTTGGAACAATTCCTAATGTAAGGTAAAAAATGCCTACATTTTCCAAGTTTAAGATAACCTAGTCTGTTGGAAGGATCTCCCTCTGTCAGGAATTCGACATCCCAATTTTTTCTTGATACAAATATGTCTGTCATATCACAAATGCATTAAGTACTTTAGTCTATAAGTATAAAGCTACAACATATTATAGGAGACACCTTTCACAAACGTATGCACCACTTAAATAATTTATATCTAGTTTGTTTGTTGTACATATTTATATTATTAATTTATAGCTTGGTCTCTACTTCCTCTTAACTGCTAAAAAAATTGAATGATACTTGCCACCTATTCATAATTTCATTCTTTTATTGGTACAAAACCAAATAAAAATACCTTTAGCATAAGATGATGGCGCTTTCTATTCCTCCACTAAAGGTGGAATAGTACTAGCATGCATGAATGAGCCAGGGGCCTAAGCATGACTGACCCCACCGTCAGCAAGTAACATAATAAATTCTGATTTATATTTGAATGGCCTTAATTTTGTGTAGTTATAAATTTATTCTATAATTAATAGACATTAATTAATTTAGTTTGAAATCAAAATCATAAAAATGTAAACTGAAATTGAATCAGTTTTGTATTATATAAACTTTGTATAGCATCTTGATTTGAGCCCTTGATATTATATTATTCTCCATAAAAATTAGAGTTATGAGCAGTCTACTACTTTGCTTGTCCAAGTTTTTAAACCTATTTTTTAAGTTAATTCATGAGTAGAGAGAGCAGTATATTTGAATTCCTCCGTAAAGAATTTATTTTCCTCTGTTTTTATAAAAAGTCTACGATTTAATAATTTTTTTAGTATATGTTTTAATTTGAAATAAATTAAATTTCATGGGGGATGCAACATTCAGAAAGAAGATTTGAATAGAAGTGTAAAAATTGACCTTTTATCAGTTTTAAATACTTTTATACTGTAGTTTTTATTAAGAACGTGATTAAATTATTTCCCGGTAAAGAAAAACAGCAATTTTGAAATTTACAGATATTAGGAATAAATATTATTTATGCAATTTATTAAAAAAATAGTTGCATAAACTCATTCATTAGTATAATATTTGTTTTTTAAATAGTGTATTATCAGTGCAATAGAATAAAATTGTTTCCTATCATCTTAAATTAATTTACTTGATTATTTTAATCTATTTAACCTGCAAGTCTCCTTGACTCTTAAGTGAATAGATAAAAGAAAATTGTCATAAAATGACGAATACAAGTTTTAGTGAATGTTAATGCCAAGTTTAACTGAATGGTAATGGAAAATGAATATAAAAAGTTATGAGTGTTAAATTGACAAAAATTAAATTAACACTTTCCAAAGGAATAAAAAGAAAATGACAGCTTACACCTGAAGATCACTATAAATATTTTTTAATTAATTTTTCCTCTGCAATTTTCATTATTGGCTACATTTTACAATTTTATTATACCTTTTACATTAATAAATTTCTAAGTTGCAGATGTAAGTTATTTTCTGTTCAACTTATAGTTTTTTCGAAAGACTATAAATAAATAACCTCCAGAATAATTAAATTTCAAATAAGATGTTTATGTAAAAGCATAATAATTCAAACTTTTGTTTTAACATTCAAATTAAAAGTAATAAATTATAATACATATGTTCCTACTGTTTGTTTAATCATACAACTTGTAAATTTAAATAAAATCTTATCCAGAAGAAATTTATGTATAAAGTTAATATGAGTAAAAAATTACTTTGACTGTTATAAGTAAGGTTTTTGTTAAAATAAATATAATTCATTTAAGTACTATTTTCCTTTTCTTTCCGGAGGATGTGCTTTCCCTATTTCACTGTATGTATGCTGCTATAAACTTATCTCCTACATATAAATATATAATATATTTAGAACTTATATATCAATAGAATTAGTACACCAATAAAATTCCACAAATATAACTTTCATTATTAAAATCTTATAATAAGAGTAACGTAAATGTTCATTACTAATTTAATTCATTTAATAACTATATAATAATATTTTATGGTTATTAATATGCTGTCAGTTTTAATTTTAGCAAAATTATGGGCTAAACAAACGAATTTCTGGTTTTAATTTATTTGAAAATAGTATTCTTCTGATCTGATCATTCTTGCTGCCTACAAATAAGTAAATAAAATAGTTATGAGACAAAACAATTAAAAATAAAATTATTTCAATTTATAAAATTTTTTTGTGGTATTTAATCCCACGTAAATTTTAACAATTTTTAGTGCAAGGGAACAGAATAAAAAATCTCTGTCCCAGCCAGGACTCGAACCTGGATCTCCTGCTATCCGGTGCATTTACTATTTATGCTACCAGGACAAGTCTGATAAGTTATTAAATTCCCCGCACTAGTGTCAGGAGTCCAACCTCCGAGGCCGATGCATATATATCGTCTTATGCTCGGAAGAGCTGACATTGTCAAGCTATTTAAATGACTATAGTTATTTACTTATTTAACGAGAGTCATTTAAACAGCTTGACAATTTCAGCTCCTCCGAGCATAAACAATATATTCGTCGGCCTCGGAGGTTAGACTCTCGACACTAGTGCGGGGAATTTAATAACTTATCAGACTTGTCCTGGTAGCATAAATGGTAAATGCACCGGCCGGGACAGCAGGAGATCCAGGTTCGAGTCCTGGCTGGGACAGTTAGATCTTTTATTCTGTTCCCTTGCACTAAAAATTGTTATTATATCAATTAAATTTTCTGCTTATTTTTCTTAACATTAAATACCTATACAACCAAGGTTGAAAAATTGTTAGCAAAGATTTTTATTTAAAAATTAAATATTATGGTACAGCATACAAACCCTCCAACTGGTCCACTAAAAAAATTAGTCTCTCTCTAAAAATAATAAGGGAAGGGTATCTCAAACTAGTACGAGATATAAATAGCAAATATATTACCAGGAGACATCCACCAATAGAGATTAAATCAAATTAAAAAATTTTAAATATAAGTATTTGATTGTATGAATTATACCAAGCTTGATATTTAGTCAAGTTAATTTCCAACAAATTCAGATGATACATAAATAGGTGATCTGTATTTAATAAATAAAGTATGCATTAAGATGAAAATGGTTCAAGAGGAGTAAAGTGAAATACGTAATTTTATTTTGTAGTAATAACATGTGTAAAATAATTTCTCATGGGCACAGGCCCTCTACCTCTTCTCTTTATCTCTGCCTTTTATGTAAAATGGAGAGATTCTGAGGAAATGATGTGCAAAACCAAAAGGCTTGAGAGGTCTTGATCTAACTCTCTTGCTAACAGTCCAAGGCCAGTGTGTACTCCCCTCAATAACATTCTGACCAATATACGACTGATGTGCTTAATTTCATATGAATATCATCCATTAACCTATAGGTGTTAAATTATAAGTTAGAATGGTTTAAATAGCCAAACACTTATCGACATGGGCTCCTTTAATATGTGCTATTAAAAGCACATAGAGCTCTGTGTTTTGTTATCTTAGTTTTTTGTATCTACAATAGTTATCTTAAATAGATGATTTGTGAAGGGGAGGGTTGGAGTCAGTGAAAATTTAACTTTAGTAGCATTTGATCAGAAATAATAAATTGAGTACTAAAGTAGATAACTTAGAGAGTCTATATAATGAGAAGAAGAATAATGTTTTCAACTTTCAACATGTAGGCATAAATAATTCATGTTTTCGCTTAGTAACAAACTGACTATATTTATAAATTTAAATATGACAGACAAAATTTCAGCAAAAAAAACAAAAAACAACTAATTGCTTCTAATCCATAAACTTTATGGAATTTAATAAATAAATTAATAAATAAAATTTATGGTTCACCTAAAACTTGCACTCCTAATTCTTAAATTTTGCTGCAGAACTCCTAAAATATTTTAATTATAAACAAGTCTGAGTAGATTTTTATTTCTCTTAACTAAATACTGCACCTACAACATTGAGAAACTTAATCAAATACACCTATTGGTGTTTAATTTCGCTCAATGACAAACTTAGCCTTTCGTGTTACATTTAAAAGCTTCTTTGCATATATTTAAGAAAAAGCTTCTTTAATAAGAAAAATGTGGGCAGTAGATTGCACTGACAAAAGCAAACATACAAATATATATATACATATCAAAATATCAATTTTAGTCTAGCATTTTTGGTAGTTAATAAAAAAAAACGTTCAGGAATCTATTCTTAGTAATTCCTCAATAGCCACATTTCTTCAAAATTCATAAAACTGAAAATTATTTTAAATGGTTGTATTTCCTTGCATATATTGAAATCTAATTTAATATGCATTTCCTGATTTTATTCATTACAAAAATTGTTGAACATTGTAGAAACAAAATTATTTACGTAAGATGTTAACGAGCAATTACATCAAAATGCATAATAATAACATAGATATTTAAATATGTATAAAATTCAACTATTATAGAATAATTTACAGTGTTAACTTGTCACAGATTCCTGCTTTTTCTAGCAAATAATAGCTTAATAAGGGAAATTAATGAAAATTTATTACATAAAATACTATAATTGACAGAATGCATTTACAACATAATTATTGTAATGTTACAAATAGACAAAGCATTTCAATTCTATAAATAACAAAAAATAAATATCATTTCAGTAAAAGAACATTTTTTACATGGTAAAAATTGTATCAAGTTCTAATTTAATCAACTTAAAGCTAACAAAACATAACTTCACTAAATTAAGTTTTAGCAAATAAATTAAGGACAGATGCAGTACACTGTACTTATACAAGTACACCATAAATATATAAATAGTGTTTAATACTATTTAATACAAATTTACCAATTAAATAATTCAACAATGATAAATTAACACTTTTGGTAACCCAATATTTTTATAATAGATCAGAAGCGAAGTATAAGAGGATAATGATAAACAACAAATTTAATCAGGGGGTAAATTGAGGAGCAAGGTTATATCCAGTATATATTTTAGCCGTAATTTCATTTAAGTAGGAAAAAGCTATTTCTCCGAAGAAAAAAAAAACCCTGTTTTGATGACATTTACGTTGTTGAACTCTTCCTGAATAAACATTTTTAATCAGGTATAGTTAGTATATCATCCATATGAAAAGACAAGTATCAACAATAATAGAGATTATTTTCTCTCCTTTCTGAACAATCATAAAGCTATTTGGACTCAAGCCAAAAAGATTGATATTTAATATGTAAATTGAGTAAGATAAAAATCAAGAATGCCCAAAGGCAATAAAAAGTTTATTTTAATATATCTTGAAAAAGAATACTTATGGAGAGGTAGATGCATATGTACACTTAAACACCAACATTAATACAAGCCTAATACAAATTTTCAAATTTTATGTTACATAATTTTCATGTCAAGTGAGATGAATTGGAAAAAAAAACTATTAAAATAAAACTGTTCTGAAAATGAGTTCAATAACTAAATAAACAAAAAATATCAGCAGAAAACTAAACAACCTGCTTAAAAATTATGGTTTTCAGAATATAATTCTTTCAAGAGGTTAATTAAAAATAAATCGACTAATGGTATTTTTGGGTACCAAATAAATTTCTACAAAATTATGTTAAGCTATACAATGTACACTAGTTATTAATTTGTGATACCATACATTTTCAAACCAAGATTTGTAAGGTTCTTAATTTATAAGGAACTATACACACATAAACATAGTTGCCTTTAAAGGCCTTCAAAATTTTTCACTTTTTAGACTATACATCTCTTATCTCCCCCCAAAAATCCAGACTGCCATTAACCAGCAAAAACTGTGAGTGTGTGTACAAGTTTTCTCTGAAAGGATCCCATTAAAATGTATTGACAGTCTGCCAGTATATGTGAATTGTATTTACTTGCCTCTATGTATATGTATATACATATTAGGCATCCTTCACTTATTTTTTTAAAACTTAAATGAATGAGGATCATCCAGATGTAAGGTTACCATATTTATGTGAGATCAAAATAATTAGAAATTATATTTTTAGAATGCTTCACAAATGGACAAAACTATTTTTTAAAGTAATTACTGCTGAGATTGAGTAATTTCAGTCTGTGTCATCAAAGCACAAGTTTTAATAGCTTCCTTTCTCTCTTGATTTTAAGGTAGATAGTAAAGTACCATTCAGAGATAATAGTACCTATAAACAAAATATACGTAAAAGAACAATCTTACTATCCCAAAAACAGATTCAAGAGAGATGTTTCCCGGGTCGCAATAAGTCTAGAATTAGCTTTTTCCTCCTCTGCAAAAAGACCCAAAAATGCATGCACATAAATACATGTGCATAATTACATAAAGTTCAATGAGCTTCTGATAGATATTAGCATTGACCATTCTGAAAGATCAAGAAATGTGTGATATCATAGCTCTTGCATGGATGTGTGTGTTTTATAATGTGGGCTAAAGAAACTGATAGTTAGGATCCTACTAGATGCCGTATATAACTTTTTCAAAACATAATATTCCCCTCAGCTTAAGTAGTCATTGTAACTTTACTTTCTCAATGACCCTCATGTGTCCATAATATTAAATTACTAAATTGTACAATTAAAATTGCATAATTAGTTAGGTTAAAAAATATATTTATAACTCATAAATAAAAAAAAAAACAACTATTACATATCTTGGCTGTTATAAAAATTAAAAAATAAAAATAAATAAACACAGCATTTATTAGTCTCCTGTTCTAATGAAATATCAACAAATAATTTTAAAAAAAACAACAATAATATACAATTAATTACAAACAAAATCTAATTTTAGATTGTACACTTCATTTAAATTAATACTACTAATAATCTTTTAGGAATTACTTAAAAAAAAAAAAAAATGGGTTATAGCATTCACAAAGCAGAAGAGGACAAGAGAATAAAAAAATGTGTTTAATGAATTATAATGAAAAATGGTAAATGAAGTATTATAGGAGAACCTCAACATAATATTATACAAAAACAAACAATACTTAAAAAGTAAGAGGAGAAACAATTGCATAAACATTAACAGAGTGGGGCCACCCTTATATTAATTTGTAGATATAAATGTCATAAAACAATGATTTAGAAGATTTTTTTTGTTCTATTTATTAGTAGCTATTTTTTTATTATTAATTAACATCAGTAAAATACTTTTAATATTACTATAAATGAAAATCCACAAGCAATGTAACTAAAAAAATCAACATACATTGGTGGTTCAAATAAGCCCAAGATGTTTTTATTGAAAAAAATCTAAAGAATAGAAAAGTAATAATAAATATGTTTTTTAAAAGTACTATACAATAGTGATAGATAGATAGATAGTGAAAAACACAAAAAAGGCAATAAATACAATAAAAGAAAAGAAAATTAAAAATTCTAGAATAGTAATGACTAAAATGTTTGAAGTTAAAATATGGTGTGTATGCATGTATAAAATTATATATATATA
>KZ807367.1:302753-316897 GCA_000696205.2 Oncopeltus fasciatus | reverse complement strand
AAAAAAAAAAAAAAAAATTAAAAAAAAAAAAAAAAAAAAAAAAAAAAAAAAACACACACACACACGCACGCACACGCACACGCACGCACGCACGCACGCACGCACGCATGCACACATGCACGTGCACGCGCGCACACACACGTGTGTGTGTGTGTGTGTGTTATTGATATTGTTGGCAGCTAGATTTTGGCAGGGAAGAGCAACAATTTTAAAATTCAAATTTATCAAAAATGATATATCAGCATACTAATACCACATACCACATTCTCAGATCCAATTCAATCTCTCTCTATATACCAATTTAATCAAATCTATGTTATACAGTAATCCCAGAATAGAAAAAATAAAAGCAATAGGGAACCTAACTGAAATTTATGTTTTGTTTTTTTCCCCCATAGCAGCATAAACTTTGGGATTATTCCCTTTCTTCCTCCTTCTAATTAGGGTTCTAATAAAATAAAATATTTTAAAAATGAATATAGTTTTGAAAAACTTAAAATTTCAGTGCAGGAGATGTTTTTACAAAAATAATTAAAAGTGATGATGGCAAGGAATCTAAGCCTGGCTAGAGTATAGCTGAAAATTGTACAAACCAATATACAATTTAATAATTTTATACTGTTCTTAAAAATAACATAAATTTTAACTGAAAATATGTAAATTCTTATAAGTCATACAAGATAAAAGAATTCTTCACCTTATTTTAATACCATTATTACAATGGATTTAATAAAATTTATGTTCACCATAAAACATACATTAAACTTATGAGGTAAAGGAACAAACTGAAAAATAATTACAAACAACTAAACATAACTAAAACCATTTACCTTTGAGCTCAAGACACTGAGGAATTCATATGAGCAAAAAAGATAAATGAATAAATAAAATAAATATGCTTAATTTCTAACTGTATACAACCTAAGGTCATATAATTATACAATATTTACAATGACTCTTCCAACTTCAACTTTTCTTTATATTTTTCTAGTGTGTCATGAATAGTTTCTGAAGAATATCTGCAATTGATTTCTTCACAAGAACATGTAAAGTTTTTGTATTTTATAATCCAAAATTTTTCTCCATAGTCAAATCTGTAAGAAAAAAGAGAAAGATTTTCAAGTCATAATAATAAAAGCACTAATTTAAAAAAATGTTAGCTTGTTTTTTTTAAATATTAGCTTTTTTATACACATTTGTACACGGTGAAAGTCGTTGGTAAAATTTTTACTACCAAATAAGTTACCTTATTAACATTGCATATCTGAAGATGGGTTAAGAAAAGCACAGGACACATACAAAACATTTTAATTTCTATTAAACTTCTATAATACTGAAAATCTATTGTTGAAGTCATTCAACATTTCTTTTTATTTTAATCTTGAAATTATCAAACTTAATTATCTTCCTTTTATTATTTTTATTTTAAATATGAAAAATTAAATATTATTTTAATTTCTTATATGAAGTTCCATAAATCATTTTTTAATTATGATTATAATTGCAAATAATAAGTTTTGAGTTTTATTTTGATTTGGTTCTATAAATGTACCTAAGTAGTGATTGAACTGTTTTCTTATTGAACTATAATCCCACAAACATAAACAAGGAGAGAGAGAGGTAGGTCATGTGGGGGAGAGAAGGAATTTTTTGTTGTTGTTCAAATACTCTTAAACTTATCAGTTAAGCTTTGTCCATTGACGTGATAGTACCAATAATTTTACCGTACCGATATAGTGATTCTCGCTATTTCCCTATCGGAGACACTTCAAGTTTATTGAACATATTATTTTCCTGAAATAGCGACATTTGATTGTTTATTTTTTTGAATCATTGATTATTATCATTATGGAAGAGTGCTAATCAATATTATGTTAGTAATCCAACAATTAACGTACTGCCAACATCTCACCAAAGCCGTACTTTGGCCGACGCTGCTTGCACACCTGTCTTTGACTGCCTCATCAGTTCAACCAGACAGCGGCGTTTTCTTCTTCACCCGGATTCGATGCAGTTTGTTATTTTCAACAATCTTATATTACGTGAGCTCACAATCAGGTCAGACCTATTATTATTTATTCCTTTTCTCTCTACTTCGTACAACAACGAATTTTCTAAATAGTTGCAGTCAAATTAAAAATTAGGATTTTATACAATTTTTACAAACTATTTATGTTTATTTATAATTAAGTTCATTTTTTCCAAGCATTCGTGAAACATTGGTTTTTACGAAACAAGCAAGAAGCTTTATTCAATTGTTATTCTTACAAGTAAATGTTTACATGTTTTGAATTAGAACTTTTGTTTATTTTGATATTTTCGAATAAGACATAAGACTGTCGTTTGGATTAATTTTATTATTCTTTTGTAATTCCCTTGAATATGATATTTTGCTATTTGTTAAACTAATGCCAATAAACCATTTTCATTGTAAACCTACAAATTTTGTTGTTATTTCATGAAACATCAACATTTTTCTTGCTTCCTTTTTTTATTAACAATTTGCAAATCATTTATAAACATTTGATATATGCTATGACAATATTATAGTGGTGCTATATCAGAAGTCACAATCAATTTTGATAAATTCATTATTGCATACACTACTGCAACCAGACCCGGCATTTTATTTAGTGTATGAGGATTTCTACCCCTGGTTCAGCCTCCACACGCACCATCTATCAAAGGCAAAGAAACTAAAATGCTATGAACTATTTACATAATCAAATGGAGAGTTTTTTGGCTGTAAAAATTATTATTAGATGTTTTTTTAATGGGGTTTGGTCAATGTAGCAAAAAAACAATTTAAAAAATGTGTATTTTTTAGTTATCTGCCAATGTTTCAGCTTCAGGAGCTTATTGTAAGCCATCTTCAGCAGGGTTGTTGTAATACAATGTCAAAAGAAAAAAAAATTAAATGATTTACATTATTATTAAATAGAAAGGTCATTACTAAATGTAATGTAATATCAAAAGTAAGTAGAACTATGTAGAAAAATTTAAAATCCAAAAAAATATAATTCATCTACCTATCATGAAGGCGAGAGGGGAGGTCGTGTCACCAGGATCCCATATTCATGACTGAGAGGTAGAGTTTGGAACTTGTGGGAGATTTTTGAGATGGACAATGTGGGTGGTGGAAGGATTAGGGTTTTCCCTAACCTTAAGCTTGCTTTTTCCATTAACAACAAAATAAAACCCATTTACACCATCCTTAAAGACCCCATCCCTCTTCCTGACAGAACCAATGTTCTTTATAAAATTCCTTGTTCCACTCCTAATTGCCATGGTCTTTACATTGGGTAAACAAAAACCCTATTATCAATAGAATTAACAATCATAAAAATGACAAAAAAAAAAAAACAATAAAAACTGCCCTTACAAAACACGTCATTCATGAAAGTCACACATTTGACTTTAATAACATTATGGTAATGTTATGGTAATTAATTGATTAATTAAGGGCAGGAAAGAATGGTTCTTTCCACTGAACCATCCCAATGACACAAACACCTTTTATCTGAAACCATTCTCATAAACTTACAATACAATCCAGTTAAGGACAGAACTGACGTAGAAAAAATTTCTTCAAATTATTCAAACATTTTCAAAATTCTGAAAAATATAGGATCCTGGAGATACGACATCCCTTCTCGCCTTCATGATAGGTAGGTGTTGTGAATTATATATTTTTTAATTTTAAATTTTTCTGCAGTGTTATATATACTTTTGATATCACATTACATTTAGTTATGACAATTCTATGTAATCACAATGTAAATTATTTAATTTTTTTTATCTTATGACATTGTATTTTAACAACAACATGCACACAAACACATTTTACAGAACAATGGTAGCCAAAACAGTGGCCGATAATTAAAAAATACACATTTTTTAAATTGTATTTTTGGATCTACCTTGAACAAACCCCAACAAAAAACATCTAATAACTATTTACTTATTTTAAAAAACTCCTTAATTATTTCAGCAATAATTAATTAAAATTTATAAAATAAAAATAAATAATTATTATAAGTATTGCTTATTGTTTTCCAGTAAGTCTTGCTTTAAGCAAAAATTAAGCAATTATAAACCTCAAGAAAGCTATGATTTCATTTCAAATCAAATCAAATTTATAAATAATATAAATTCAGATGCTGAATAAATAAAATTTGATATATTATTACTCTGCACCTACATCTTTACTCTAAAGCTACTGGAACAATATAATATCAGGTTTTAATATACAAACAACCAGAACTTAACAAAAATAGTTCAGGCTAATTTCTTTGACAGTAATTTAAGTAATACAAAATACTGAATTATGGTTACTCACCCAAGTTCCTCATTGGGAGCTATATCTCTAGCAGCAAAAAATGCAATCCTGGGAAAGTGCAAGTCATGGTGTCCAACAAATATCCTGACAGGAACAAGGTTAGGTTTACAACTATGATTAACAAATCTTGTTACATTACCATATTTACAAGCATCAATGCAATAAGATTCACCATCCTAAAAGGAAGAACAATAAAATTAAAGATTGTTAATAACATGGATTAAACACTTTAGCAACTATGGGTTTACTGTTATTCAGTAAGCCTGTCGGAACTCAAAAGTATAATGTTACCCTTGAATCAAAGAAAAAAGTTATAAGTTCAGTCACGCCTCAACCAATTGTTTTAATTTATACTTGAATCTGAGAAATTTTATTATTTTCCTTCAATTAATTTGTTCAGAAATTGTGTCATTTTACAGAATAACACAGAAAACAGTTGAATTGAACCCAACATTTTAATAAACTGAACAGGGATAACAGTATTCCTTTGATTCGTTTTTAGCCCCTAATCCTAATTAATGATACTAGTCACTGGAAAATCCTATTGTATCATCACCCAAATAAGTACCATTTTTTTTTTTTTTTTTTTTTTTTTAAAGTGATAGCCTCCCTTTCAACCACTTAGGGTCATGGAGTAAGGGGCTATCTAAAGGTTGCTACCCCATTCTAAATACCCATGGCCCAGGACAAACTTTTATTTATACATAAAAGCTTGCCCTGGGGGGATTTAAACCCACAGCATCAGGATTGCGAGACTCGAACAGATCCCCTGAGCTACCCTGGCGCCATGACTTACCCATTGATTAAATTTGTAATATAAAAAATAAATGAAAATAACTAATAAAATTGTAATAAGATTGATGTCAAACTGAAATGCATTGATTATTTCCCACTACCTTGTAGAAAAATGAAATGATTATGAAAATTCGTCATAAACTACCTGGACAATAATTCATTGGAAGACAATAAAGTCCACAGAGTCAATCTTGCCAATGGTCTTCCTCTACTATGTCATAACATAATATGTGTTTTAAATATTGTTAAAGTGTATAACTGGTGCAAAAATGCATTTTCATACAACTTTTATAAATACATTTAATATTTTCATAACAAATAAACTGATGAATATACTATACAGGTTTTCATAATACTTCTAATGACTCCATAACTGGGTGGAAAAAATGATGAAAATATTTCAACTACAAGGGATGTCCAGAAAGTAAGTGAACTAAATTTTTGTAGATTATAAAAATTTTTATTTGAACAAAAAAATTACCTCTTTACATTAGTACATATCTAAGCTATTTTTTGACATAGTCACGATTCCTCTCAATGTACCTTTTATTCAAGATTTAATTATTTAATTATTTATATCAAGGTTATATTCAACAGCCATATCTGAAACACTGTGCCATATCTATTCCTCAGATCTATTTCTTATATAACATTTCACATCGTGTATATATCAATAATTTATGCCATAGAATCCATGTTTGAAAATAATAAATAAACTTTGAAAAGTCCAAAGGCAAGCTCGAGGTTTATCTTCTAGCTTATCAGTTTTTATCTAGTTATCTATTAGTAACACCATTGTTCTATAATGGCTATACTGAGGAAGAAAGCACTGCAATAAAAGGATTCCATAAGTAATATAATTAGAGCCACTGAAATAATTTAAAAGTAATGTTATTGTGTGGATAAATATTTAACATCAATTTTTAAAAAATGTATTAATTTATTCAATAAATAGTACTCTCTAAACTTACCCTATTATCTAAATCAAACAAATAAGAATCATCCTCTCGAGTGTCAGCTTCACAGTCTGATATTATTTCTCCAATATACCTGAAATATAGAATAAATAGATCAAGTCAAATCAAGAGGAAATTTTGATACCAATAAATTTTTAAGGTAAATAAATTTATTTGGCTTACTATCTTAGTTTCAGTAACACACATTTATGCGCAACGCTTCATCTATTATGCCATCATGAAGTGTTATATTAATCATAATGTCATTATCTTATAAATAAAAAACATAAAATAAACTTTACCACTTTCAGAATCAATATTAAGGTCAAATAATGAAATTGTCAATAAATATATTTTTTTCTATGGCTTCACTATCATAAGTCAGTCATGATTCATAAATTGGGAATAAAATATCTATTCTCATAAAAGCAACAAATAAAATAAGTTCTTATTAACAAAAAGAAAAAGCTTAAAAAAATTAAAATATTAAAAGCAAACAAATAAATATAGTTAAAAAACATTACTTCACACTATTTGATAAAATTAAAATTTTGCTGTGTAACCCTTAAAATATTTCTTTCATAAATAAACTAATCAGCATTGAGTTTCATTACCCCATATAACATTATCTTTGACTAGATAATCTTCTCGATTAATGTACGTTTATTACAGTTCTATTATTTGACATTTAGTTTCAGTAACAAGTTTTTTTTTTTCTCTTTTTTTTGTTTTTTATTTCATTTTTGACTTAAAGGACTGCTTGCCTGGCATGTGCTTATGTGAAATGTGGGATTTCTTTTGTAAACATAATATTTTCACTTTCGATTATTTTTCATAATTAATATTCTTTAAGCATATATATTTCATTTAGTTATGTATAAAATTAATCTAAGTTTAATAAAATATAATTTAACTATGTATATTGTTGTTTATGTTTTAATATTTCTAAGGTAAAGATATTTGTACCATTTATTTTGAAAGTGGAGTTAGTCCATTTTCTCTTGTTTCGAGAAAAATAGAATTTAACATATCAGATAAATTAAAAAATTTAGGCAAATTATATGAAGTCTGGCAATGCTTCTATTGTGTTATCAGTATTTAATTTTATTATCTAGATTTGTTTTAGTCCAATGCTAATATAATGTTATTTGTTTAAGGCTTTAAGCCTGTGTAAATTTATTTATAATAAAATAAAATAAAAACATTTTAAATTGTTTAAAATAATATTGTTTTACCATTTGTTCTTACCTATATCACTATCTAATGTTAATATGAAGTTATCCATTTTTAGAAAAAATAGAATAAGTAACTTAAATTACTTAAATAAAGCAACTCTTGAAACATAATATCACACTTAATACAAAAAAAAATGTAAAATAACAGATTACAGATTGGCAACCATCTGCCAAACCATGGATTATGTAGGTACCTTTGTCAAATAGACTTACACCACTTTCATAATTGATGGTTGTGCAATTTCATTTACCGACCGATTTTAAATTGTACAAAACATGGTAATTTTTTTAAGAAATTAAACACAGGCTGGTTATACATAAAAAATTTACATTAAATTAATCAGGAATTGCGTGATAATATCTCATTTTTATCAAAAATGAACTTACACCACTTTCAAAATAAACAGTTAATTTATCTTTCATTTGTATTTTTCTTAATATTCTAAGAAACAAAAAACTTAACTGTGCATTAAAATATTAAGTGCACATATTTTCCAATTCTTAACTTTGTTACGACAAGAGGAATAGTTCAAATGGAGAGTTCTTTGACCGTAGATATTATTCTTAGATAATATTAGTTGGGGTTCAGTTAAGGTAGATCCAAAAAAAAAAAAAAAAAATAAAAAAGTTTATTTTTTAAATTTGTATTTTTTTTGTTGGATCTACCTTCACCGAAACCCAACTAAAATCATCTAAGAACAAGAAGAATAGTGTTAAGAGTTCAAAAGCTAAGCTTACAATTTGATTTCTTAAAAATAAGTGGAAAATAATTTTCAAAGAATTATGGAACACAAATTAGTACTTACTCACAAACATAAGATCCCTTAGGAATTTCTTTTAATGTTACAACACCCCAATTTTTCTTCTTTGTTTTGCATACCTGTAGTCTCACTCTTAGTCCTCTCTGGACTACTCGATTTTTACAAGTTATGTAATTACACTGACAAGTCTGATTACACTCAAAAATCATAGGTGGATCTAAATAAAACAAAAACAAATCAAATTACTTAGATGCAGAAAATAAAATAATTCTAATAAATTAAAGGAAAATTAGGATCCTAAATATTTTTAATGCAGGTTTAAGAAGGATTTAATTAAAAGAGTATCAGACAGATACAGCTTTAGCTTTATTCTGAAAACAGCAAAAGAAAGAATTTTACTATTTAAAATAAAAATTTAGTTCCTACCCTCCCCCATCCAAAAACAAGACAAATCTGTGATTATATGGATACAAGTATCTATTATGGCTAATACATAGTGTTAACCAATTCTAGTCAATAAATTTTTAGGTGTGAAAATAAGTAGTAAAATAATGCAGTTAAATTTGCGTTGTCCATGAGTCTTTTGATAGAGAATGAAGATTTAAATTAAATGAGAATTATGGGGTGACGGTAAGAATAATATCCATCGCATATGTCATTGCCTTGTAAATGAGCCAATAAAAAGGGTAAGAAAAAAATTAATTTGATAATTTGAACAATGCCAAGGATAAAGAAAGGCTAAGGCCAGACCAAAAGAGGATGTTGATTTGAAAACGTGCTAGTAGAAATGAGCCAAGAGAAGACCAATTAATGAACAACTTTTATTGCAAGAAAGCAACTGGGTTAATATCTCCTTTACACTTTTACCTTCTTAAAAGGCTGTTGTGTAGGCTCATTAACAATAACTTAAGACCACAAATTTTAAAATAAGCATGTAAGAAATGTTTTATTTGAAAATTACATAGTTTAAAATTGATCAACTACTCTGACTTATAAATTCTTAATTCTGGTTATACTAAAATTACAGAAAAATATAGTTTATATTTTTAAGGAGTTTGTTTTTGTAATAAAATTTGGGAAATCTTGGAAAAAATAGGAGGCCAAAACATGTCAAAGGTACTCTCTCTTACACACGAACACACATGTACATGTGCATGCACGCACACACACAGTTATATATAATGAGCTTATTGCCCCAAACTGTCGGGTGAGCTCATAGTGATTGAAATTTACTAATGCAGAGGGTGTTTAGAGAGAAATGAAAATTTGACTCACTTATATTATCGCTATCATTTGTGTTATGAAATAATCAATCAAGGGAAATCTACTTTGCTTACCTAGCTCCCTCATGACAAAACCTTTTTTTTTTGGCAAAATCTTAGTTAATTTATTATTTCAGAGTTAAACCTCTGAAAGAAATGTTTTTCCTTGATGTTTTGATTATTATATAATTTTTATTTTTCAGCTACAGACCAGACAAGTATCACAGTTAAAAATTATAGCTTAAATAAATTAAAATAAATCAGTATTTTAGCCAATTTCAGTAATGTATAATAAATATTTTAAAAATGAATATAGTTTTGAAAAACTTAAAATTTCAGTGCAGGAGATGTTTTTACAAAAATAATTAAAAGTGATGATGGCAAGGAATCTAAGCCTGGCTAGAGTATAGCTGAAAATTGTACAAACCAATATACAATTTAATAATTTTATACTGTTCTTAAAAATAACATAAATTTTAACTGAAAATATGTAAATTCTTATAAGTCATACNCTGAATTTTTATTTAAAATCAGAATTTTTTTTTTTTTTTTTAGTATGAATTGGGATCATTTGTGATATAATAAGTGTAATATTTTTTTGTTTAAAAACCAAAAAGTTGGACCACTTGTATAATATTAATTAAGACTGAATAAATTTGGGAGAAAATAATATTCAAATATTCATTTCTCTCAAACCTACACTGATGGATTTCAATAATAAATGAACAAACCTGACCAGTTTGGTGAAATAAGCTCGAATACCAAATTATATAAAACATGTGTGTGTGCGTACTTGTGTGCGTGCGTATGTGTGTGTGTGTGTGTGCGCGCGTGCTTGTGTGTGTGCTTGTGTGCGCGTGCTTGTGTGCGCGCGCGCATGTGTGCGTGCTTGTGCGCGCGCGCATGTGTGTGTGTGTGTGTGTGTGTGTGTGTGTGTGTGTGTGTGTGTGTGNTGTGTGTGTGTGTGTGTGTGTGTGTGTGTGTGTGTGTGTGTGTGTGTGTGTGTGTGTGTGTGTGTGTGTGTGTGTGTGTGTGTGTGTGTGTGTGTGTGTGTGTGTGTGTGTGTGTGTGTGTGTGTGTGTGTGTGTGTGTGTGTGTGTGTGTGTGTGTGTGTGTGTGTGTGTGTGTGTGTGTGTGTGTGTGTGTGTGTGTGTGTGTGTGTGTGTGTGTGTGTGTGTGTGTGTGTGTGTGTGTGTGTGTGTGTGTGTGTGTGTGTGTGTGTGTGTGTGTGTGTGTGTGTGTGTGTGTGTGTGTGTGTGTGTGTGTGTGTGTGTGTGTGTGTGTGTGTGTGTGTGTGTGTGTGTGTGTGTGTGTGTGTGTGTGTGTGTGTGTGTGTGTGTGTGTGTGTGTGTGTGTGTGTGTGTGTGTGTGTGTGTGTGTGTGTGTGTGTGTGTGTGTGTGTGTGTGTGTGTGTGTGTGTGTGTGTGTGTGTGTGTGTGTGTGTGTGTGTGTGTGTGTGTGTGTGTGTGTGTGTGTGTGTGTGTGTGTGTGTGTGTGTGTGTGTGTGTGCGCGCGCATGAGCATTTTTGTGCATTGATATTAATATTGTTATATCTAAGAGGTGTCCATAATTTGTTTTGATTTCAATGGTGAGTGCTTTTGAAATAAACATGTTTCCTACAAGCCAGAATATTTGAACAACAATTTTTCCCCAGAATTCCTGTTGTACTATTAAAAAAAAAACTTCCAAAGTTGAACAATAAATTTTAACTTTGAGTATAACCAGAATTTAGAATTTATTAGATAGAATAGTTAAGGCATGGTTAATTCGCTAACACAGATATTGTTACAATATGATCAATTACAATTTACCAATGTAGGAGAGAGGGAGTCAAAATGTAGACTGACTATTTGAGAAGTAGGACAGCCCAACCTTATTGCATACTGCCTGCTATACTTAACATAATTTTAATTTACAGTAAAATTGTATTAAATTAAAATTACTAATTACCTTCAAAATTAAATTCGGGTAGAAGCCTTCCCCTACTATCATACCAACATCTCAAGCTGGTTTTGGCACACATACAACTACCAGTTGTGCAAGTATCTTCACACTTACAACCCTAATAGGGGAAAAAAAAAATATACATATTTTTCCTTATACAGAACAAATATAAAATTGTTAAATAAATATATCATCTTTATATTCAGAACAGTTATTGTGAATGTTTTGCTTATTAAAAATCTTGTGAATGTTTATTTTTATTTCTACTGTCAAAATGTTTACTTATAAGCACAAGAATAGGTTTTATAAATTTTAAAAAACAGTTTAAAACCATTAAAAAAGAGTGGAAACAGACATCTTAATTATTTATTTTTTAACTCCAGTTTAACCACTAAGAATCGGGTTGTATTTACATGTCACTATTCTATTCTAAACAACCATGGCAGTGACCATGCTTTTATTTCTCAATAAAAGTCAGCCATGGAAGGAGTTGAACCATAGACTTGGGAGACCAGAAAAGATCCCCCAACTCAGCTGGTTCCAACTGTCATCTTAAAAATTCAAAGAAATTTATCACAATTTCACATTTGAAGTATGAAATTCATTTATCTTTAGAATCTATTAAAGTAAAATTAAATAGACAACTTTAAATTAGTGATTCCAAAACTTAATCATAGAACTTATTGCCCCAGGTTTGAATACATATGTTATGTTAATGAAGATATTAAGCATATGTAGTTTAACCCAAATTAAAATAAATAAAAATATACTTGTAAATTGGTAAAATATACCTGAAATTGTTTTTTAAAAGATAAAAAATTCAGAATCTATCATGCAGATTCTGTGTGTTCTAATCAGATTTCCCCTGTTTCATTAAAGACAGTAACCACTGTACTACACCCCTGTTTAATTATATTTATTAAATATGAAAATTTTATATTTCAAACTGATCAATTTTACTTTATACGGAGGAGAGGAAATATAAGATCATTTTAAGTGTTAATCATTTATATTTAAAATCTAAATTATGCTTTCCCTAAAAATAATGTAAAACATAAACAAAAATTGAATTTACCTCCCCCAGAAGATTCCAATCACAAACCTTAAGAATTAATTAATAGAAAAATTATTTATAAATATACAAGTTGAATAAAATACAGAGGAGATAATATAGAAACAATAAATGGAACCACGAAATCATGACCTGGTGTAAAAAACTGTAAAAGAAAGCAAGACGAAATATTAAATTAAATATGCACAACATAAAATTATTAATTAAAAAACCATAAGATTAACTTACGGTAAGAGAAGTGATCCTCCTATCTATAGGTAGGTTTGAGGTGACACAGTTCTCAGTAATGTAAGTGAAATCCTTAGGGAAAGGATCACTGTCTACATTATTAATACATTGGATTGGGTTAACTTCATGACCACGACTTATATCACTGAAAATTAAACAAAACAAATATGAACTGAAGTGAAGTTAAATGGGAAATGAAGTTGGTGAATATGTTAGACACATTGAATATGCAAATCAAGTGAAGTGTAAGCTTAACTTGCAATTATTCTATTATAACAATTTAATTTGATTTATTTCGAAGGATATACATTTCCCTTGCTGTTAAAAATTCAAAAATAAAAATTAATGTTTTATTTTAACTAACAATTAATGATTTATAACACAAAACACAATGAAAAAGAGTGATATTAATCAAAAAATAAGCAAATAATGATTTTCTTTTGCTACAATGTACTGCAAATGTTAGAAAAAAAGAAACTTGAATGCCTAAGTGCATTCACTTAATAACTTTTTAAAAGATTCATAAAAAGCATGTTTCAGAAAAGTTTCAGAAGGATTTTAAGAAAATGCTGTCTAGAAAATTATGGGTAGCTGTACCTTTGATTTATGAGAGGGTTTTCATAACTTTTTTAACGGATGTATAAATATATATCATACAACTAATTTAATTATAATTATAACCTTAATATTAATACATAGGTAATTAAAATAATAATTTCTTAATAGAAAAATATTCAAGATTGCTAAGTTTTATGATCTCATATTTTGTCTTTTTATTGGGAAAAAATTATGTAATGTAGATGTACTTTATGCAATTAACATTACAAATCTAATAAGTGGAAAATAATTTTTATGTGGAATATTTAAAGAAGAAAACTATTTTGAAATACCTTAATCAATTTCAGCAAAATACGAAATATATGTATAACATACCAGAGGAACCCTTGCATTTTTTTTTTATTTTCTAGCACAGAACAAGAACATTATAAGCGAATCAATTTTTTTTTTTTTTTTTTTTTTAAATAATTGTGTAAAAAGATTCTGATTTATTAGAAAGATGGATAAATTTTTTTTTTTACTTTAAGAAGTGAACATTTTATTTTTAGAGCTGAAAAAGCAATTTGGCAAGAAATTTATAAATGAGAAAATTATTTGAAATCAAGATACTAACTTAAATTTTTCAACTTAGATTCCATTTCTTCAGCAACCTTTTTTCTGTTTCTTTTTCAGAAAGTAAATTATTTTCATTAATTCAATAAAACTTTTTCATATTTAAATTTCATGTGAGGTGCAATTATTAATTAATACATATATGAAATCTAATAATAAAGCATCTTATGTATCATTTTGCAGGCCTGATTTAAGACCCACTATTAACTCAGATTTGTTTGAGTTCTTTTCCTATTATGCACAAGAATATTGTTTATTTTGTCTTCTTTAAAATTTATTCATTTATTTCTATTTTTACTTCACATTGGTAATATTTTTTTAATATGATTTTATCAATTATGATTTATAATAATATTTTAAATTTATGTTTATTATTATTAT
>KZ807367.1:278511-300136 GCA_000696205.2 Oncopeltus fasciatus | reverse complement strand
ATTACATTATGGCAATGCTATACTATAATATTGTAAATTATTATTGTATTCTCATGACATAGTATTTCAGCAGCCCATATATATATATATATAATGTATGAGTGTGTGCATGCCCATGAGTACATCCCTTTAATTAAATATGAAAAGAGTATAATGAAAGTAAAACTGTACATTTAGGCCATATCTAAAGCTTGAAGTATGAGTAGTATTCAATTTATTATTCTTTCACTTAAAGATCATTAAGGATTAAATTTGAAGTAGAATAAGCTATCTTGGAGTGGGTTTTCCCAGCTGACACAAAGAAGGAAGGGTAAAATTCAGGAAAATACATCCATAAAGAGAACGATATTGCTTGGAACCAAAGAATCAAATTTAGTATTAAAAATTTTGTATTCTTTAATTCTTTCTTATTTTTATAATAATTAAAACATATAACATATGTATTTTGCATGTGTTTTTTATTTGTAAAAGCTTTCTTCATGGTCACTGTTCTTCATTTTTCACAAAAAAAAACCATTTCATTTGCCATTTATTATAAAAGGTATTCTAATTTCAATAATCAACAAAATCAACCTTTGGAAGTAGTGATTTTCCTGAAAGTTTCTTGATATTGTTGGCAGAGTATTTTGTTTTCACAATTGAGTTTGGCATTTTCAGTAATAATAACAAGATTGGACTACTCTAAGTGGGGTTTTACATGAAACAAAAATTTGGAAAGCTCAGATAATTGCCCTCAAGAAAAAATTAATGCTTATTACATGTTTAAAAAAACATTTTCATGTCAAAATAGACTGTTGGCCTATTTTGGAATATTCCACTCTCAGCTTTATGACATCGATTTATGTGGAAATATGCCTGAGACTGTAAAAGTGTTAAAATACAAAAGAGCTTAAATTATTTTCATGTCAGGCACTTTTAAGAGCTAATATTTTCGCTATAACCACCCTCTCTTAAACTTCCAAGTTATTCTAATACATGCAGAAAAATAGTAAAATTTGAGAAACCCTGGAGATGCCCATTGCAATTGCAATAGCTGCAAATAATATAGCTGCAAAAAAAAAAAAAAAAAAAAAAAAAAAAAAAAAAAAAAAAAAAAAAAAAAAAAAAAAAAAAAANGTGTGTGTGTGTGTGTGTGTGTGTGTGTGTGTGTGTGTGTGTGTGTGTGTGTGTGTGTGTGTGTGTGTGTGTGTGTGTGTGTGTGTGTGTGTGTGTGTGTGTGTGTGTGTGTGTGTGTGTGTGTGTGTGTGTGTGTGTGTGTGTGTGTGTGTGTGTGTGTGTGTGTGTGTGTGTGTGTGTGTGTGTGTGTGTGTGTGTGTGTGTGTGTGTGTGTGTGTGTGTGTGTGTGTGTGTGTGTGTGTGTGTGTGTGTGTGTGTGTGTGTGTGTGTGTGTGTGTGTGTGTGTGTGTGTGTGTGTGTGTGTGTGTGTGTGTGTGTGTGTGTGTGTGTGTGTGTGTGTGTGTGTGTGTGTGTGTGTGTGTGTGTGTGTGTGTGTGTGTGTGTATTACAATCTAATTTGTTTATTTATGTAAAACACTAATTTTATAGTATTATTAATTTTTGTTTTGTTAAGCAGCTCTGAAGAGAACCTGAAATACAGGCCAAAACGTCAAAATAAAAACTTTTTGGTTGACCAATATGTTTTTGTTTGAAAATTACTCAATAACTGAATCCCGGCCATTTTCTCCATAATGATATCAAAGTTATAAATTTTAGCCTTCATCCAAACCTCTCCCTCCTTGATTTAAAATATCTACTAAAATAAAAGGAAGAAAAAAAAAATTATTGATAAACCAGTTGTCCCACTTTGCATTCCCTAATTCAAATACAATAACCAACATAAAAATTGAGAAAACTATAACCAAGAAAATATCAAAGAAAAAATGACGCATACATACAGAGGAGTATCCCCATGAACATTTGCAGCATTTACATCAGTGCCATAGTTCAGCAAGTCTTCTGTAATCTCCATGCTCCCTGCAAAAGCTGACCAATGCAAGGCTATATTCATCTCAGAATCCTTAATTTGGGGATTGGCTTTCTTTTCAAGTAGGTATCTACAGAAAATAATAACAAATAACAAAAAAAAATTATTAAAAATTAATTTTCTTCAACAAAAAATTTTTTTACAATCAACAATGTCAAAATTGTATTATACAGGCATTAAGCTCTTTCCGAAAAAATATAAAAACATGGTTTCTTACATTCAATTTCCAGATCTTCCAAAGGAGCTTTTATAAGAAATCAAGAAACAACTTTTGGGAACAAGACTTAAATGGGCCAGAAAAATTAGTTATTGCTGGCCTAAGAAAATATTTATCAGGAAAAAAAGAATGTAAAACAGAAATAAATATTAAGCATTAGTTCAAAAAGCTAGTTAACTAAAACACTTCAAAAAGTTTAGAACATGTCATTAGTTATCTGATATTCATTTATTATTTTATATTATATAACAATGAGTTAAACTATAATTACCATTTCCTTGGCAGTATTTATCACATTCATTCATTATACATATCTTCAACCATATCTGGTATTTTCATTTTTATGATCAAGATAAATTAAATATTTTTTTCCCTTTCCTTTATTTTCAATTATACATAATATTTCTGGAGAAAATCTAGAAAGTAATTTTGTAGTTTTTGAGGCTCCTAATCTTTGCAAAATCTCATATTTATTCATTCCATGCTCCCCGAATCACTCTTTTTCACAATACAACAATAATTTATAGGCATTTCAAGACAAATCCTTATCTAGCATGGTATGAGAGGAGTGTTTTATGCAAAATAATTAGAGAGTAAATTAGTTACAATTTAAAAAAATGTAAGCACAAAAATGTGACACTTCAAAATTGTGTACCATCAAGTTCATGGTAAAGAATATTATTTTATACTTGGTAAAAAAGTATCCTCTGGTCAGATGAATTTCTGGAGAAACCTAGTCCAGATCTACCGTATCAAAAATATAGGTATATAACTTTGAAGCAATTTTCATTACTCAGAAAAATATAAATTAAGAAAGAAAATAATAAATGGCCTTGTAATCAAACATATTCTTAAGAATTCACCCTAGAATATCATAATTTGAAGAAAAGTTTATTTCTAAAAGTAAGTCTGAATTTACCTAACTACATTAGCATGATTGTTTTCAGCAGCCCATACAAGAGGTGTCCAATGCCCATCATCAGTAGTATCAACAAAAGAAAGAGGTTTATTTGCAGCAGAAAGAAGACAATGACAAGCTACAAGATTACCAACTTGTGCGGCCAAGTGAAGTGCAGTCATTCCGTCACTTCCCTATAAAAATTACAAAAAAAAAAATAGCATAAAGAGATTTATCTTTTATGACAGATTAAAACAAATATCATGGAAAAATATGCAAACTTTTTGAACCCCTCTGCTCAAACCACTTGATGATTTTGCTCAACAATATAATGATTTTTATTTTGAACACTTAATTTAAAAAAAAAAAAAAAAAACTTTAATATTGAAAAAAAGATGATCATCATAGTGATGAGCTATGAAATTATTCTTTCAACAATTACCTCATTAATGAATTATTAAACATGTTTTGAAAATAAATAGAAACTTATTTCTGGATGGTTTAAAATACTACACAGGAAATGAATATTTCATATGTAATAATACAATTCTTTTCTAATAAACACAAGGTTTGCCCTTCGGGAGGGGGTTGCCATTAAATGTATCTGAAATTCTTTTAAAACATAATATAAAAACAGCATAATTTCAATACAAAATAAAATAATATTTTTTTATCCCATATATATATATATATATATATTAAATATGTTAATGACAGTTCCTTAATCAGAAACAAAAATTAACAACTTAAGACACTATCAAATTCAGAATACAATAAATATTGGACTATGAACAAAATAATTAAATAATATTTGTTATCTACAAATAATAATTATCTATAAAATTTTTAAAAATAACACAACTCATAACAAAATGGTACTTAAAACCATGGTCTCTTATAAAAGCTATGATAAATATTAGAACAGAAATTTGGCAGCTTTTTAAGTGAGTAGGTCTTATCATTACATGCTGTAAGTAAGGTTTCGCAAGGGACAATTTTCCAATTTTTTTTTTTTTTTTTCAAATTTTTACCTATACCTATTTACCTAAATAACTAATAGGTATTTTCCTTCTTAATTTATTTTAATTGGGTTTGTACTAAAGAAGTCAATGAAAATAAATTAAGGATTTAAAGATTGAACCGCCTGATACCATATTTCTTTAATAAAAGACTAACTTTCTACACAAAATTAATTTTAGCATCGATGATTGACAAAGTGAACAATGAAATGTTTAACTCCTTAAGCCCTTTCATGGTTTGTTTACTTAGAATTTCATAGTGTGTATTCTTATCAAAACCTTTGCTCCAGGTATAAAAATTAAATTTCTAAGAAGTGGATTTGTTTTGCTTAAAATAAATAATGATTAAGATTTGTTAAACCTTAATAATTTAGATTGCTTAAAAATATACCAGTTGATTTCTGAATAAATAATTTAAATTTTTAAATTAATCCAAAGGAAATATAAATTTTTTCATATATTCAAATTGTAACAAAGAAGAGATACGAAGAGAATTAGCCAAACAGAGTGTTGTAAAGGCTAAGAAAATATATAAAATTATTAAAGGATAAAAAGTATCAAAAAATACTTTAATTCATACTTTTGAAATTTTTATTAGAGTTAAGGTCAGACCATATGACCCACCACTATTACAGTTTTTAACTCTGTAAATACTGGTATTTCATAAGTTCTGACAATTGTGATGTGAAATGACACAGAGTACAAAAATTTCTTCATCAACAGAAAAGAGTATGAACTAGAGAGGGAAAAGCCCATGCTAAATCTTGCTCGATATTTATTAGGGAAAATAACATAGAGAGAATTCGATTGCAAGAGAGAATTATATAATAGGTGGCAGAAATTATATTAAAATATAAAAGTAATATTCTTACAAATGTCAAAAAATAACAACTCAATGAACCAAACATAATCTGAAATCACTGCTACATCTAGTACACAGACTCATAACATGTTGATTGCCACATGAGCATATTAGAATTCCTGCAAATAATTGCATTCCTAGAGTAAAGGTAGGAAAGAGACAAGAGACAAGAAGAAGTAAATTAGGATTGGACCAAGACAACCTTATCCACAGACACCTAATGGCCAGATCGACACGAGTCTCAGTTGCCTATATGGCCTTAGACTCTCTGTTGAAAATATAATTATAGAATGTATGGCTATAATGAATAAAGAGATTGGTTGCCCTTGTCTACTGATATGAGATAACAGTTCTGTGATAAGTCACAATTCACTGATGATATTTTTTTCTTTATTGCACCAAACAAACCTATATAATAATATATGTAATATCAATTTGTCCAATATTGCTATAAATACTTAAGGTACTTCTATGATATCCTATCCAGAGCACAAGGAAGTTGTGGTGGCTTGGTTCCTATGCTCTGATCACAATAAGTCCAGTGAACTGTGAGTGCTTGGTGATGGCAGGCGGGGATTATGGATTTATTGCAGCATGAGAGCAACTGACTTGGGGTCGGGCCATCACAGACTTTTGTCTCTTCTACTGGGCACTACTCTGTTTTTTTTTTATATATAATTCTGCAATAATGGAAGCTTTAGCTGTAAAATTTATAGTAAAATTTCAATGTATACCTTTTGAACCAAAAGGCTGTTACAAACCAACTAATATCTATCAGCATAGAGAAGGATATTCGTATCCATGTATAATGTATAACAATTGACACGAACAGAATGAGCTCAGAATTCTTTCCTAGATGCTGACTTCACCCCCAACTTTCTGCCTGGCCCACTCTGGATGCCTTGTGTCCCATCCACAGGGAGTTAGTTGTGAGTGCCCTACTAGAGATAGAAGACAGCTCCCAGGTGTGGTACTGATTTGTTCAATATGTCTACCTCTTAGTACATTAGATAAAGAGTGCTATCAGCTGAAACCTAGATGGAAGGGAAATTTAATAAAACCAAGGAAATTCTGATGTCTCCTGAAATTTTTTTTTTTTTATCTGATAATGTGAGACTTTTGGCTTATTACTTAGTTATTTTCATATCAGTGGATGATTCAAACTTTTCTAATTAATATATATATAGAAATACCTCTAAATAAAAAATGAACTATGACATAAGAGATAATCAGGTATGAAAAGAAAACTAATTACTTTCTGAAATTAATTAAAAATACTTCTGAATAGACAAATAATTGATTTCTACATCGATGAATTATTTAACAAATTCTGCAGAGGCAATAATGAAAGGTTGATCTGCCTCATTAATTTTAGAAACACAATAAAATAATGTGATATGGTAGGTAATGAATTGTTTTTAAACCTAATAATTAATTGGAATATTATGTGACAAGATCACAAGCCTAAGAGCACCAGAAAAAAGGAAGACCCAATTAGGATGATTGGATTATGTATGCAAGAAGGCGGTTAGGCAGGGAACTTCAGATTCAGAGCGATTTATTGTAGTGGATAAGGTCCCGGCAGGGCTGTTGCACCATATGTATATGTATATATATATACATGAGTACATCCCTTTAATTAAATATGANTATATATAAAGAAAATGAATGAAAACACTTTTAAGTTAAGCTACACCATACTTTCTCTCTGGATCTCATCAGAATGGATTAAACTCGAAAAGTAACCCAAAGGTCTGAAGAAATTATTTGATATTATTAAACCTTAAAATAATAAGCCTAATCAAATAAATATTATTGTGATAAAATAGGATTGGAATTAATACTCTAATAATTACCTTGAAGGCAACATCTGCTCCTGCTTTTATTAGGTACTTTACTACAGAATTATGGCCATTCAAAGTTGCTAGCATAAGTGGGGTATATTGCGATTTATCTAGTACTTCCAGAGACATGCCTGACTGTACCAAAAGATGTACAACTGCCAAGTGGCCATTTCCAGCAGCAGCATGAAGTGCCAACAGTGAACCACTTTCTTTGTTGTAGTTTCCTAAACAAAAGAGATGATAAAAGTTAAATTTAGTACAAGGAGATCATGATTATAAATCAACATATTTTAAAACTATAAATGAGACTATTTTTAATAGATTTTAATGGGGTGTAATTAATAACCTGCCTTTCAATTACATTATTTTTTTTTTATAAATTGTGTGTGTGTTTTTGTGTGATAGTGCGCGCATGTGTATGGTGTGTATAAATTGTTTCACAAAATTGTGAAATTCACTGCTAATTAAATTTAGTAAATTTTACTATAAAGAGGCAAGTACTATATATTTAAATGGGAGAAATAAACTAAGAAAAATTATATAATAACAAATAAGGATTATTCTGTAGAATTAACTATAGAATGTTCTCTCTCCAATTAAGTGTATAATAACTCATTAAAAAGAGACTATAAGTTAGAATAATCGAAAGTGTATAATGAATTAACACTATTAGTATTTATCACTACTCATTATTGCAATAATTTTTCTTTATTTCCATTTGATTTCAGGAGTGGTAGACATCAGCATACAAGGGGTAAAATGACTGCAATTTCAGATAGAAAAAAGGAAGCTCAAGTTCAATTCTTAGCAATTGTACTGCAACTTTAATAAAATTGAAAAAAAAAATAAGATGATTGATAAAATTAAGAGGTTTCAAAACTTTGATAACAGCTGACATCAGAAGTTTGAAAAAAATTTCAGATAGATATAAGGGTCCTGAGTCTTACAGTACTTAAATAAACTGGTTTTGATTATTGTTATTGTAAAAATAATCATCGAAGGTAAAAATGGATGGTACAAAAAATATCCTCCCATTATTGGGAAATATTTTTGGGGTGTATATATAATGCCCCTATAGAACTATATATAAAAACAAAATTAAAATATAAATCAAAACAAGTTCCTTTCAATCAAAGTGATTGGTAATTTTCTAAGGGTTATAGGTTTGCATAAAATTAAATGTCTGCCAAAATAGTAGTAATAATTCTAGCAAATTATTCTTTTGGTTTGTGCTTCAAATCAAAATTTATCATTAAAATTATTATTTAGGTCATTTATTTTTTTAATTCAGAATAACAAAAATCATTTGATTTATTTTAACAAAACTTATCATTAATCATACCATTTAAATTTAATTATTACAACTAAAATGATTAAAATGCTCTTAAACAATATGTTTTTATTTATTTCAGGTTAATTCCTACTCACAAACAAATTTGGTTTCATTATTTTGAAAATTGCTAATGTTAAAACACGTACATAAAATTAAAATAAAACATTAAATATATTTATATATGTANAATATTTCTATACAATAAAATAAAAATTACTTGATTTATTATTAATAAATGAATATTATGAAACATAAATGAATGAGTTATTCATATCTTTGTTGTTAGAAAAGTACTAAGAAAGTTCTCACCAAATTGCAGAAAAAAATCTTCTTGTACCAAGTTAATTATAACAATTCATTTTGATAAGTAACTGAATAATATTATAACTTTTAAATAAAAGTTATTTTAAAATATCTCACACTCAATAAACTTAAAATTGATTAATACATTTTAAAACTTCATTCTACGAACACTGAGACACAAGTGAAGAAGGCCAGCCATCTCCTTCGGCAGTTTTTTAAGAAAAGACGAAATATCATCTGTATGACTTATTAATTAGATAAACATATTTTATATATATTATAATTCATTCATTTAAAAGAATTTAAATATAGTAAGATTAATTATTTAGTCAACAAGAACATAAATGAATGCAATTATAAAGAAATCAAATATCTCTTAAGATACTAAATTAATACTAAACAGATTTTTTAATTCTCAAAGAATAATATTGTTCATAGCACTGTAGGTGTCAAAATATTAAAATACACACGCAATGAAGTTTAATCATGAAGTAAACTTGTAATATTCATTTAGAATATTCTTCCACTATCAACCTTGTATTTTAACATAATAACTCATTTATTTGAATATGTTCTACACCAAAGTTACAGAACATCAAATAAATAAAATTAATATATTTAACATAAATATTTTAAACAAGGTTTTATCACTTATCTCCAAATAAAAATTTTCAACACGCACACACAAACACACACGTGTTTCTCAGAACTGTGAAAATCCATTGAAATTTCTCTCTTGTTATGTGATAACATATACTATGTGATTGTACTTTGATTCGCTTTACTTCCCTATGAGAAAAGAGGTAAAAAATAAAATTATCGATGTCAATTAAATCTTTTATTAACATCGACCAATCAAAATTTGGTATGTTAAAATGAAGTAACCTAATTAATAAACTATGTTCATTATCAAGTTTCATAAATAATATAAAACCTAGTAATCTATTAATTTTACTGTCTTGCAGAAATATTTAATGATTTTTAAGGATATATACATAGTTATATAATAATAATTTAAGAAAATGATGGCTGCTCAAGATAATCAACGTTCTCGAATACTGGGTTTTAGGTTAATCTCGAATTTTTTGTTGCAAGAAAACACATTGGAAAAAATATTTGAAAAATATTTATATAAATTTTTGTTATTTATATAAAATGATGTTCAACAGTATTCTATTAAAATTTTGGAGTTAGTTAACCCCATTCTAATCAGTTTATTGTGATTTTCAACAAAATTAACTTCTTGTTTAAAGTAAATGTTATACATCGATTTTCATTGTTTTCATTGTTTGATTAACCAATTACAGCTTCTAGTTATAATAATAATAAAGGTATTAAAAGATTTCAATTTTTGGTCTCCCTCTAAAACCCTCCCCTCGACTGATTTCAGCCATTAATGAAGTCATTCAACAGTTTGCAAAAAGAAGCTTAAATACCAAATTCGATCTCATTATTTTAAAAATTGTGGATGCTAGAACATGTACAGAGTATATTGTATTTACATGTATTATTTATTTTATTATTTTGGAGTATTTGGTTAAGGTAAATCCCTACCTCTAAGATTGAACTTTGCTGTTAGACACAAAATATTATATATTTATTTGAAAAGCCTTTGTTGCTGCCTACATAGCTTTGTTGTCAGTTTCTTGTTGTTTATGCAACTTTATAAAAATATAATATAAAACATTTCAGGCTTTAAATGAAAATAAAATGACCACTTCAATTATGAAGGGACCACATCTGTTGTCTTTGTAAGAGATAAATTTGGAGACAAAATGAGCATTAGGTATGAAATACAATCTCTTCTATAATACGAAGTTAAACAAATAGAAAGAAACTGAAAACATAGCTGCAACTACTAAATATATTAATGCAAACTATTTCCATATTTTGCATAAACAATACACAAACCACAGCTTGAAAGCTGCCCGATAGCAAACATTGTTTATGAAAGTAAATCTTACCGAGCATACTGTATACTTTCTCTGCATCTCCATGCTTACAAGCTTGGTAAAAAGCTCTTCCGGAAAATCTGGAAACATAAATAAATTATAATTTTCAATGCCTAATAATTTGAAATAGGAAATGTTAATGAATACAATTTTTTCAGTGTATAAGAATTCACAATTATACCACAGTATAAAATGACTCTTAAAGGCAAAATTGAATTTTAAATTAATTCCAGAAAACTTTCCAATATTCATGTCCATTTACTTTTTCAAAAATTAAAATTTTAATTTCAATCATTTAATAATTAATGTTATTGGCAATGTGAAAATTTTTCACTAAGTTGATACAGGCATAATCTCTCTCTTTGTCGTTTGGGCCTACTGAGGACCATGCGGTTCGTGTTTATCTTCCCTTCATTTTCTGGCTGTGAGCCAGCTTTCTCTCCTCCGTCCACCTGGTCTCTGTTTTTTTCTTGCTAGTAAGGGGTATTGGGAACACACCCTGTTGGATTTTTGCCGGAATTGTGATCGTTCTTCTACAGTGGCCAGCGGGATTTCTAGTTGTTCCAAATCTGTCTTTACAAAGGCAATCCATTTGTTTTTGGAGGCTTTCCCTCTACCTGCCACTGTGAATATTCTATTGGTAAGTCTTTCGGGTTCATGCGGGCCAAGTGTCCGTAGAAGGTCAGATGCCTTTTCCTTACACATGTAATTATGTCCTCCTGGTGTGTGTACAGTTCATCATTGTGCCGGATTCTATAAGTGCCTCCCTCTTCTCTTACAGGTCCTAGTATCCTCCTCAGGATCTTCCTCTCCTTGATCTCCAGCTTCCTGAGTGGGCCCTTCCTAGCCATTACAAGACACTCTGAGGCGTACAAAACAGAGGGTTTTACTACGAAGTTGTAGTGCCTGAGTTTTAGGTTTTTGGAGAGGCATTTGGATGAGTAGATGCTTCTGCAGGAGTGGTAAGCCCTTTCAAACTTGGTACATCTGGTGTCTATAGCTAGGTTCTCACTCTGGTTTACAGAGATCCACACTCCTAGGTACTTCGCTGCCGAAACTTTCCTTATGGTGGTGTCTTCTAGTGGAATTGTGGAGGGGGATTCCTTAATGTTGGTCATGAATTCTGTCTTCTGGAAGTTGATCTTCAATCCGGTTTAACTGCTATACTGTAGAAACTGTGTAAATTGTGGGTAGCTTCCTCCATATCATTCGCTAGTAAGATGAGGTCGTCGGCAAAAGCTAGACATGGAATACTGAGGTTGTCTTTCTTGTAGCCTAGTTTCAGTCCAGATCCTGGCCGTCCATTCCCGGATAATCTTCTCCAGGACACAGTTGAAAAGAATGCAGGAGAGGCCATCACCCTGTCTCACTCCAGTTTTTATGGGGAAGCTCTCGGATAGCTCACCTCTAAACTTGACCTTAGACGTGGTGTTCTTCAGGGTGGCCTGGACTAGTCTGAGGGTCTTCTCATCCAGACTAAATTCTTGCAGTGTGGAGAAAAGTGTTTGTCCACAGAGTCATATGCCTTCTGAAAATCCACTAGAACAAATACCCAGGAATGTTCGCCTCGGCTCTTGTAGGTGAGAATTGTCTTAAGATTTTGAATCTGTTCTGGGCAAGATCTGTTGATGCGGAAGCCAGCTTGATATTCCCCCAATTGTGGCTCTAGCTGGGTGGTGACCCTAGTTAACAGGGCTACAGAGAGGATCTTGTAGGTAGTCTGTAATAAGGATATACCTCTGTAATTGTTGAGATCTGTCTTACTTCCCTTCTTATGTAATGGTTGAATTACAGCAGCCGTCCATCCTTCTGGTAAGGTCTCTGTTGCCCAAGGACTGTTCATCTGCGTGTTTCCACATCTCTGCTACTATGCCATCTTTGCCTGCGGCTTTGTTATTTTTGAGGCCCTTGATGATAGCTTCGATTTCTTTCCTGGTGGGTGGTTGAGAATCAGGGTTTATGTTGCAAGGCACATGGAAAATGAGTCTTTCTTTAGGTTCCTCTGCGTTAAGGAGCTTCTGGAAATAGTAACCAAGGATGTTGGTGCAGTCCTTGTTGTTCAGTTGGAGCTTCCCATCTGGCCCTTGGAGAAGTAGGGTTGGAGCTGGGTACTGGGTCGTCTGCTTCTTGAGTCCCTTGTAGAGATCTTTTGAGTTGTTTCTCTGGAAATTCTCTTCTGCCTCTTGCATCAGAGTTCTGAGGTATTTTCTTTTGGCCCTGCGGATTGTGTTGGCTGTAGTTTTTCTTTGCAAGATGAAGGCTTCATGGTTGGATTCATTCTTTTTATTGTTCCACCTGACCCAGGCTTTATGCCTTTCTTCTATGGCTATATCACACTCTGTAGTCCACCAGGGGTGTTTTCCTCTGTTGGATGAGGCGGGTATGGTTTCTTGGGCAGCATCCAATAACGCCTTTTGTAAATTAGGCCACCTTTCTTTCTGAGGGTATTCTGGAAGTCACAGCTTTCATCACGCAGTCACAGAGTGTTGAACCTAGGTATCTTATGGCTACCTTGATGGTTTGGTGTTCTCCTTAAGGGTTGTAGGTTAGTCTTAACAAGTGAAAGATAATGGTCAGAGTCTATATTAGCCCCTCTCAAGACCTTTACATTCTGTATTTCCCTGTGACATCGCCTTTCTATAGCCACATGATCTATTTGAAATTCGCCGAGCATGTGGTTTGGGTTCTTCCAGGTTTTAGCCTTCCTAGGTAGATGTTTGAAGGCTGTCGATTTTAGGACCAAGTTGTACTTTTCAGAGTTCTATGAGATGCTCTCCGTTCCTATTCGTTCTCTTATGGGCTGGATAATGTCCTACTATCCTTCGGTACTTCCGTTCCTTGCCAACTTGTGCGTTGAAATCCCCCATAAGTATGATGGAGTGGTGGGGTGGAATCTTGTCCAATGTTTCTTCTAGCATGTCCCAAAAGTACTCCACTTTTTCCAGGTCTTTCCAGTTGGTATCGTTTGTGGGTGCATGGAAGTTTACTATGGTGCATGCTCTGTTACGAGACCAGAAGGATATAGAGGAAGTCCTTCCGTTGGGTGAGGTAAAATCTATAACATGGTTGACCACCGTGTGGTGTACAGCAAACCCAGTACCCAAGTGTGGGAGAGTAGCAACTACTCTTTTGCCTGGTTTTCCCTTGTAAATTCTATATGCCTGGGACTCCATTGTATCCTCATCCATAAATCGAGTTTCTTGTAGTGCTGCTATTATACAGGCATAATGTATTTTAAATTGTACATATGGTGACTGCTGTGCCAATGACCTCAGCAGTCACGTGCAAAAAAAAAAAAAAAAAAAAAAAAAAGTACATAATCCCTAATACATGTCAAATAATATAAAACATAAGAACAATATCTTAATATAATGATTTACTTAATATATTTTGAAGTATTCATTAATTATTTTAGATAAGAGCATCCAATACCTCCATTATGTCAATAAAGAAGATCATCTACTTATTTCTTGTACTACCCTCTAGAACCCCTAGGTTTGACAAGCAAAAATTCATCTTAATGTGTGGGGTGTATTGCCTAATGGATCCAAGACTAAAAAGCAGTAGGGTAAATGTTATGCTCTGGTTTCTCAAAGTAGGAGTTACTTCGGCCAACTCACAAAATCACAGTTAAGCTAACTAAATGACAACTCAATTTCTATTTTTCATAAGAAAAATTCGACACTTAGAGTCTCAAGATAAATTCCAGAAAACAAAAATGTAATGTTTGCCATACACAAAATTTCTCAGAAAGAACAGAGCTAAATTTGAAGAAATCTAGGATTAAATTCTATCTAGTCTAATAATGTGCCAAATTCATAAGAGAGATCCATCAACTTTAAAGTAATTAGATTAAGGGTTACAGGTTTGCAATTGCTCTAAGAGCTTTTGATATTTTGGAAAAAGCAATGAACTTTATAATGAAGTTATCCTGTAAACAGACAGTTTGGAGAGGATCGGAGTCTAGATAAATGCAATTGCCGTGTTTGTTTGTTTTTCTCTGGTTTACAGCTTAATTATAATCAATTATCAAGCCATTAAAATTATATTTTGATGAAATATATCATATATATAAATATATATATATATATATANCAATAACTTCTCTAACTTTTCTTTATATATATATATATGAACTGATGTACATGAAATTTGAGATGTGGGTTGTGCCTATCTCTGTACAGGCATTTAATAATATAATACACAATTTGTTTAATATAAAGATATTTGAGAGTGGTGTCACTGGTCACCTCTCCTCATGTGACTTTCATTAATGTCATTTTTTTTTTCTTTTTACTATTCTTTGTAATCAAATTACAAAATGTTTTTATTTATTTTTAACAGAATATGTAATATGTAAATAAAGGTTATAAAAAAAATAAAGATAAATAACAGGTTTTTTTCTTGACAAATGTATTGAAAACTACCTTTCATGTTCTCATAGTTTTCATTGTACCTCCACCATTTGTGACAAATAATCCAAGCAAATAATAGTCAAATTTATTTAGCTTAGGTCAATGAAATTTAAAAATTATGATAAATTAATTTTACTATCACAATTTTATAATTAAATTTATTTATTTATTTTACTCATTTAAAAACCCTATAAGCTAGATGAAATATCACATATTGGTCATATTTTCATTGAAATCTAATATTATACTTATAATAATCATACAGCATTTTTAGCTTTTAAAATGTTATGCTAGCACAATTGATCAGGAATGAATAATTCAGTAAGAATCTGAAGTTGAATACGCCTTGTTCCTAAAACGGGAATTACTGTTAATATCTGTTTTGCTTGAAGGTATAAACATGATAACAGTATCATCAAAAGTGAAGTACTGGACTTTTGTAACTAGAATGCCATTTAAGAACTCAATGATACCTATCACAAAAACAACCTTATTAAAGCTTCTTTTAGCAAAAAAAAAAAGTTTTTGTTATAAGTAGTGTAGATCATTTTCAAGTTAGGAAGCACTGGAGAGCTGTTCTGAAATAATTTTTTTTTATATATAGATTTTTTTCTTAATTCTTTGAGATATTCTAGAGATTTTTTGTTTTTATGTATTCTTTGAGATTTTTTTTTTTTTTAGATTCTTTAACTTAACTCATTCAAGTTTTTATTCTTTGAGGTAGGTCCTTGTGTCGTGTTAATGCACAGACAAATTAATTTTCCTCTTAAACATGTTGTCATGAAAATAGCACAATGGAAAATTAATGGGACTAATTATAGAAAAGAGATTTGTAATTATTCATGTGACACTGATTGTGACTTATTTTGTTTGCAGGAAACCAGACTTAAAGAAAAAATAGATTTTTTTTCATATAACTTTTCCATCATTGGCAATCTTTCCGAATTTTCCTTTCAAATCTCAGAAGAGAGACCTCTTGGGCTTGATTCAAGGTCCAGTCTGAGATATACGTAAAAACATGCCGGACCAAGGTTTTATATAGACTTTGGCAGGTTTAGACAAGAAACCTCCATATATAAGTTTCCATAGGGCAAAATAGTAGCCAGGGACCCAAGGTACACAAATTTTTGAACTCTCTCCACACATTGTCTATAAATTCTAATCTAGACCTCAGAATCCTATTTTTGAGGGTCTATGCATAGCATTCTTCAATGCAATAAAATCTTACTTTTTAACTGCTAATATCAATGCCGCCTGCAAACCCAAGGAGTTGCACACAGCAGTTGTTAAGTAAGAGTACCTCTTATCTGAATCCCGGAATTTTTAACTGCCTTTTTAAGAGCTAAATTGAAGACCAGAACTGCCAATCCATCCCCTTGCCTCTCTTCTGTCCCGGTGGAGAAGCCTCTTGATAATTCACTGGTGACCCAGGCGAATGAAATGTCCTCTACAGTCATTCTAGTTAGGTATACTAGCTTTGGAAATTAAAAGGAATTATGTAATTACCTTTAATTATTAACAATGCACCTAATCTTTCAGGGTCATTTCAACAAGCCTTAGGGGCAATTAATTTTAGCCTCTATAAATGAATACATATCTATATAAATGTATCATTCTGCAGATCCAATACTGTTCTTAAACTAAAGGCCATTTCATTCACGTAAACAAATCCAAATTGGAAGTTTAAATTTATCTAAAAATAGGAGTAAAATAAGACTAATGAGTTTATAACATTAAGAAACCCAATTTCAATTGTATATAAAAAAGAGAGTAAAATAAGACTATTAATAACCAATGTAAAAAAACTAAGTTATTCAGGCAAAATAATATTAATAGAGTAATATATAAATATATATANTATATACATATGTATATATATAATTCAACTAAACCAACAGGAAAACCTTAATAATCCTTCTTCCGAAAACAAACCATACTAAAAAACATGCTTAAAACTTTTACTCATTAAAACACGAAAAGAAAAAATCCTCTACAAACCCATGCAATATTTTGAAATTTTAGCAGAATTGGAAAACAAAAAAAAGGCTAGAAATCAGCATAATTACTAACTTTCAAAAGTTATTTCATTGGTATTAAATAATTATACTACTATTTATTACTTAAACAATAATTTAACTAAGGTAAGTAGTCAAGCTATTTTTATACATAACTATTAAAAATAATCTATTGAGGAAATATAAAATATTTAAGGTCATTAAATATTAAAAACTGGTATTTTAAGTTCATACATGGTTTAGGATTAATTATAATCATAATATGAGTATTTTTCTAGTTTATAAGTCATAAATCATAAGTCACTTATAAATCATAATATAAGTACTTTTTCAAAGCGAGTGGCATACCAAAGGCTAACAGGAAACTGTCTTCAGAATACACTTGCAATAAAATTTTCTAAAATTATGAAAGTTAAAGTATAACTCAAGTTGATTTTTTTAAAGATTAAAAATATTTATTAAAGATTGTTATTGTAAGAGATATTGAAGTTTCTAAAACAATAAATTAATTGTAAAATGAAATGACAATCATAGTAAATTAATCATATAGTCATGTTTTCAGAGAAAAATTTTCTACATTATTTTGTTTCATTTAAGAATGAAAAAATAATCAATTGAGAATATAAAAGTAGAAATAAAAGAAAACTAAACCCCATAGCACAAACCTCTGAGATAAATCATTCTTAGAGGAAAATGCATGCAATAACTTCTCTAACTTTTCTTTTTCAGCAGAAGGCAGTGCATCAGAGATTATTTTTTTCTTAGAGAATGAAAGATCCTTTTGAGGGACAAGTTCATTAAGTTCTTCCTCATCTTTAAAGTCTAGCTCTGGATATGATCCACGGTTAATGCTCATCCTAGCAGAACTGAAACAAAATAAGTGAAATAATAGTAGCTTATTGTTGTTTTTTAAAAATATTTTTTCATTCAATATTTTTAAAAACATTTATTTATTCATTCCTTCAATTTATAGTATTTATAACAACTAGACAATTTTGTTTCTTTTGCAATTCATTAAAGTGAAAAATAGTTTTTAAAAAATACGTTAAGAAAAAAAATAAAATTATTTTTGTTGAAACAAAAGAAATATAAGTAAGAACTTCAAGTTAATAATTATTTTTATCATTCTAACATACTAATCTTGTTTTAACATTATATTTATACACTACATTTTATGTCTTGATTGCACATGTGGACTCAGCAAATTAATTATGCAAAACATACCTTTTTTTAAAATGTTTTTTAACAAATTTCTTTTATTTTCCTCACCTTCTCTTTTCATGTGATTGACATTGAATGTAATTTTTACTTTTTATTGTAATCAAATTACAAAATGTTTTTATTTAACAGAATGTACTAAATAAATAAAAGTTAAAAAAATTACTCAATTTACAAATTCTAAAAATTGTATAAATACAAATACTTATAAATTTCAATATATTGTTATTGTTTAAAAAAATTATATTGAAGAGCACCATTTTAGATTGAAAGGCACAGTTATATCAACATAATTGAGCATAAGTGCCAGTATGCAAACTTAAATAAGATTTTAAAGCCTCCGTATTTAAAAAAAGCTGCATTAAGATAGAAAAAACATGAGTCAAAACTATAGTTCTTTTTTAATAATAAAAATATTAAATAAGCTAAATTCTTGAATATTTTATTGAAAATAATAAACTACAAAAAATAAATGTTAAATCTTACTAGTTGTTAGGTAACTTTTGGGTTGGCAAGAAAACAGGATACTGATGAGACCCAATACTTAATTTAACCTCAGTGAATTCATCTGAGGCACAATGAGGACAAACAGGAACATCATTTTTCACAATTTCACAGCCCTTGTGAAAGAAATGTTTTTCTCTGCATTGCAGGAAAATGCCCTTGAAATAAATAAAAAATTTAACCAATTTTAAATTTGATACATCATAAATACATAATAATAAAATTATTTTACTTTTTATACCATATAAAACAATATTGTTTTCCTATAGAATGTCCAATACCCAGTTTTCAATGTATAGATATATTTTGAAGGACATTATGATAGGTCAGTGAATCTATATGATGTCTGTAAACAACATGAAACATTAATAGATTGACCACAAAGAATCAAATTGTTATTAGATCCAAGCGTTACTAAAATAAATATTATTAATTAAGTCTTCAAATATATTTTATATTAATTGTTGGAAAATATTTAAATATGATCTAATTCAGAGTTACATAATTAAAATAAAATATGTTTTCTTATTGATGATGAGTCATATCTACCGCTGTGATATGACCCATCAATAATAAGAAATCTGCATTTAACCTTCCTAGGCTGTTATGTGTCACAATACAAACAAATACAATGCTGTAAAGATATGTCAACTCCACTTTAAAATGAAGACAATTGTGCTTTATATTTAGTACAGCGCTTATATAATAAAATTCAAATTGATTAATCATTATATGTATTACGTTATATGGTATCCTCAGTCAAAAAATTCAGACTATTAGGAATAGTGAACATCCAAAAAATATGAAAAGTCACAATATTTTCATTTTTGCACAGTCACTTTAAAAAACAGAATAGCTCCTTAATTCAGAGTTCCCTGAAGTCACGGCACTGAAAGTGTCTAAATATTTAAATACATACTAAACTTGCTGTTTTCAATCAGAATGTTTTTACACCATCAACCTTACATTTTCATAGAATTCATTTATTTATTTGAACATACCTTCAATTAAGTTACAGTACATCAAATCGATAAAACTAATATATTTAGCATATAAATATTTGGAACAAGGCAAAAGTGCTTAGATAAAGAAAAATAAAATTAAGTACGTTAATTTAAAATGCATTAAAGAGGAAAAAGCATACTGTACCTGTGTGCAGAAAAGGCCACAGCTGGGACAAGAATTATGCCTTAGAAGCCGGGCAACATGTACCTCACACATGAGTAGAAGAGGAATCGTACAACTAGGCCGAAGGAGGGGTATGTCCTCATCTACCTTGTTGGTACATCCTACTACTCTCTCTTCAAAACTGTCTAAAGCCTTGCAAAAATCTCTCAGACTAGATTTGCTTGGGTAGAGCCCTTCATTTCGTTGACATTCACAAATGCCTCCCTGAGGAACAGTCTGAAAAAATTGAGTAACAAATATTTGAAAGCAGAAAATAAAATGACTTTAGAGATTAAATAAGGTTTTCTCACTGTTTTTTTTTTTTTTTTTTTTTTTACTTTTACAGCTAAGCTCTTTCAAGATCAAAGATATCAGAGCCCAGGAGTCTCGAAGTGGTTATAAAAAAAAAAACTTGAGCCTTGAGGGAAATTTTTGTCTCTGGTAATGATATATTTGAATTAGGAAGCCTTTAGTTGTAAAACATTGTAAGAAAATTTGAACCTTTAATTTTTTAAAAAACCTGGTTAAATATAGTAACCTTTCTCTAAGCAAAGATTATTAAGAGACAATATTTTGTACAATAACTCACTAGTGTAAGGATTTATTCAAGTAAGGAAAGCCCACTTCAATAAAGGAACAACATTTTTATTATATTAATGGTCAGTAGAATATGTAATAACTGTATAAATAATGTTTCCATAAATGATATTTTATAGTTCAAGAATATTAATATGGATTTATTATTATTATTTATTACTTTTTTATAAGAAAATATATAAATGACCTTTTCCTGATCCTCAATCCTACAAAAATTCCTGAAATCCTCAAAGCCTTAAACTCATATCACCCTTACTTAAAATTCACTACAAAACTGGAAACCAATAACCATCTCACCTTTCTAGACCTACTTCTCATTAGAAACCATGAAGGCTCAATAGATGCGGACTAGTATACAAAACCTACTTATTAAGTTAGGACGCTTACTCCATTTCAATCCCTCATACCCATTCCACCAAAAAATAAACATAGTCAAGAATCTTATTCACAGAACACTAAATCTCTTTGACAACAGATTTCACGATTAAAACAAAAAACTTATAACTGACATCCTAACAAACATGGAAATGGCTTCCCACGACAAACAATACACCTACCCATCAACAAATTTTATGATTCCTCCTTCCTTACATTCATTCCTACCTTATCGGAAAAAATTAACCTCCTTACCAACACCTTTCCTAAACTACATGTAGGTTTCTCGGACAAAAACAAACTTCAAAGTTTATATTCCAAACTTTAAGACCCCATTCTTCCCACTGACAGACCTAATACACAAAATCCCGTGCGTCACCCCCACTTGTACTACTACATATATTATACAGACAAAAAACACTATTTAAAAAAAACTCAACAAAAGAAACATGACATAAAATAACAAATAAACATGGCATAAAAAAAACAAAATGACCACAGCTATCACAAAACATTACATTACTGATGGAAACACCTTTGACTTCCAAAAATTCACACTTTTTGCTACCGAACTCAACCTCGAAAAACGTCTTTTATCAGAAACCATATACAAACACTTAGGAAAAAAATTCTAATAGCAATAAAACAGACAAGACTTTATTTCTCCTATGTACACAAACATTTTTAATTTTAAAATTGTTTTAACACAAATCAATACACATTGTCTAGCTCAAACCCAAGAGACCGCTAATTCCTAAAAGTTTTCAGATCACTCTTAAGCAGTGGTTAGTACCTTCAAGGATACCACCTTTATCTCACTTTTCTTTCATCGTTACCACCTTTTCCCCACCCACTTCTCTTCTCCCCCCCCCCTCTCCTCATAGGTATGTGTAATTATTTGATAGTTTTGTATTAATATATA
>KZ807367.1:237115-277550 GCA_000696205.2 Oncopeltus fasciatus | reverse complement strand
AATATAATAATACTATTGTAGATAATAATTGTAAATATTTGTAAGTTAAATTTACTATTCTTTATAATGTATTGAATGATGCCATAATTTAAAAAAAACACATTGAGAGACATTATTAACAGGATTAAGGTAAAAATATGTTATTATCAACCTTTTATTTGATATTATTTTTATTTTATTTATATTTTATTTTTTGGAAAGAACAATTAAATCTAAATCATTAGAAAAAATAAAAGTGTTTTTGATTGGCGCAGCCCCAAAGATGTTGCCCACAATAATGTGATACTTCAATTCCTTAAAGCTTAATGTAAGACATTATTTAAAGAAAGTCGCAAAAGGTCAGTTTGCAAGGTAAATATGTCAGTCACCAATGGTTTTAAAAATACTGTAATGTGGAAATAAATAAATGAAGAAGCTTTAGGAGCAATGACAGCAAGCACTATACATTGAAAATTATATTCCAATTCTTTAAAGATTACTTCTTGATGCTTACAATAATAGAGAAATTTACGAACTCAAAATTTTGAGTTTACAAAATTTCATTAACTCATAGTTAGTTTTCCACTATTAACTACCTTTTAATATAAATATTAAAAAGTAATATAATACACACTAATAGGTAATGATACTATTGTGACAGTAAAATGTTTTCCCCAGAGAGAAAAATATTAGTGCATACCATCATTTAGTGGGGAGTATAGACAGTCTATTAGCCAAAAGTACTTGTCTTAAAACATAAGATCACAACTGTTTAAATTGAGAGTTTTTTGACCGTAGATATTATTATTAGATGATTTTAGTTGGGGTTCAGTCAAGGTAGATCAACAAAAGAAATACAAATTTTAAAAAAAGTGTATTTTTTTAAAAGATTATCTGCCAACATTTCGGCTTACATTGTAAGCCATCTTCAGGGCTGCCAATCATGGAGATGAGAGAGGATGTCCTGTCCCTAAGTTCACATTTCCATGACTGAGAAATTTGTAATAATTTGTATTTTTTTTTTGGATCTACCTTGACCGAACCCCAACTAAAATCATCTAATAATAAAATTACAACTTACAAATTTCAACCTATTCTTAAACAAAAAAACTTCTGTAAGACAATAAAAAAAAATTAAAACATTTAAAAAAATAAACTTTTGGCATAAACAGTTAGAATTTTAAAAATATAAAACAATGAACATTAGGGCATTTAAAAAATTATAGGAAAACCATTAACCTGTTGTACAAATAAGGACAGGAAAAAACTATGTGAACACAAAAGTGATTTCACCATATTCATCAAGGGGCAAAACCTGAGGTTGGTAGGCGTAACTGTCTACAATTATATCTTAAAACCCTTTCTTTGATCATGCTCATAGAATTAGACTGCAGAAGCAGTCACAACCAAAAATTTAAATTTCACTGAAATCAGAGCAGTAGATTTTGGTTTACAAATCTTATAATTTTACATGTTAGTTATGAATAATGAATAGTTATTACATGGCTTAGTAATTAGTAAAAGATCTCCAACAAAACCATCTATTTACAGGACAACCATTAAAATAAGGTAAAACTAAGAGATAAAAAATATATAACCCTATGTGTATATCAAAATGGCAGAAATATCAGGTTGATAAATATAACAATTTGGCTTTACAACAATTTTAAACATTTAGCCCTTAATTTGATCTCATTCAAGTTGCTATATGAAATTATTCACATAGGGAACACAAGAGAACTTAAATCCCATATTTCATCTAAATCTGTCGAAACGTTTAAGAAGAAATGAGGTTGGACTCGTTTAAGAATTAAATTATACTTTCTTTTATTTATGCTGATAGCGAAGTTTATGACAATAGAGTTATCAATAAAAATAGTATCCAATATTTTGCACTTCATACAAATTCTTATGAATAAACATATTCATATATTTATATTCATGTTTTTCTTTAATTTCTGAGTACTTTCAGAATCCCTGATTTTTTTTTTTTTATTATTAAATTGAAACATTCTGTATAGGATTGGAGTATAGTAATTCCACAGAACATGGTAGTAGAAAAAATTATCAGGAATACTTATGATATACTATACTGTTTTTACCTTAATGTAGCAATAAAGGGAAATAGGTACTCTAATATCAGCAGAAAAAAACTAACATTTCATGGACAAACACACTTATTCAAATAAATATAATGTGAAATACCTGGAGGTTGCAAATTCTCTTGGGAAAACGAAAAATGCTTCTTTTTTGCTGTGGCACTAGCTGCACTAAAATTTGAAGAGCTATCTGTTCCTGAAAAGGTAAACAATCGCAGATATTTAAAAAAAAAAAAGAAAAAAAAAAGAAGAATATATGACCAATTGAAAATTAATATATTTTAGACATACCTTTGTCAGAATCCAACTCTGACTGATGACTACTACTAATGTGATTCGATAGCTCATCTTCAAAGCCATTTTCTGTATGGAAAGTGCTATTTTTAAAATGCTTCTCTGGAGTGCTACTAGTAATTCGATTTTCTATAGCATCACTTTCATTTCCATTATATTCACTGCCATTAAGGCTTTGAGATTTTTTTTTTGAGGTATTCTTCAATGACTCACTTGTTCCTCTAGAAGACAAATCATCACCCTTTGAATTATTTTTAGACTTATGCTTTGTACTTTTTTCATCTGAAATCCTGGAGGACCGTCTGTGTTTGTCTTCATTTAATGAGCTAAATGATTTTTCTTTTCTCGCAATGGCATTTTGGAGGACAGATTCTCTCGAGTATTCTTTAGACATCCTCCTAGAGGAACGTTTTAAAGCCACTTCTACAGAGGACTTTTCATTAGTCCTTAAATACCTACGACTTTTCTTTTCAGAGGAAGAAATATTTTCTCCAAGGGATGGACTCTCAGATGCAGCCTTGTTTTTAGAAACTTCTTTTTTAGATTTAACTTTTTTTTTCCGAGGTTCAATTTCATCATTATTTTTTTCATTTAAAACTGAATCATAATTTGTAACAGAGTTAGATTCCTCATCTTGAACAACTGTTTCTTCTTTGATACCTTCTATTTGTCTTTCTTGACTAAATATTTGAGATGGAGCTTCATTTATAAAATTTTCATATTTATAGATAGTTAATGATTCATTAGTTTGTTCATTATCAGTATTCTTTAGTCCTATCACCTCAGTACATCCATTTACTTTAACTTCATCTTTAGAATAATCTGCATTACTAGTTTCTGAATCATCAGGATAATCTTTTAATGGAGTTGGTATGTTACACATCCCTCTATTAAATTCACTTTTCATTTCAAAAAGAATTTTTTTAATTAATACACTATCAACATTATCATCATTGCTGACAGATGTATTAGGATCAAAATCATCATCTAGTTCACTGCTCATTTTTAAAGATTTATTATTGAACTGGGCTTCAAAAAAACTTTTCTTGTTCATAAAATTCGGGGCAACTAAAACAATATAAAATATTGTCAATTTAGAAAACATAAGTTTAAACAGGATAACATGTATATCATATTCATAAATACGATATATGCCAATAGTAATAATGACGAAGTACTTGTTAAAAGAAAATTCACAATTAATTTACATAAAATTCTGAAATAAAATGATAAATAGTCAATAAAAAGAAACCTAACCTTGAAGGACTCAAAGACCATTGGACTTAACGTCTTTACTGTCGATGCCAATACAAATGTTCTTTGATATTTTCTTTCAAATTAACTTTAGAAAAATAAAATGACTTACCTTCCTCTTAACGTAAATATGGTCCGAAAAGTAATGAGATCACATGATGAATGGAGTACAGAAATGGAAAGGAGTGGAGACCTACATGGCGGCCGCCGCACTGAACCTCTAAATAAATTTCACACAAGGGGAGTTCCAGACCACTGGGATTGACCTATGGGCTTGAATCTCCTATGGCAAAATAAATTTTGAAAGTGCCATGAAAAAGTTAATACAAAAAGTATTCATTTTTCTCTCAGTGTCACGATCGTACAAAGAATCCGGGGAAGGACCTTTCTGGTTGGCGAGAAGCAGCAAGCTAGCTCGTCCTCTTTAACCCTAGAAACCATTACTTTAAAGCTTCCTATAATCTTCAAATTTTAATGAAACAGAATAATAATAAAGAATTTCAATTAACCCAGATAAATAAAATTAATCAATTACTAATAGAAGAATCTCAAGCAATAACAGAATCAATCAAATATATTAGTAGCATAAAGAAGAGATAAAAAAACGAAAATTTATAGAATTAAAATTAATTAGTTGGCTTAAACGAAGGTAAATATTGCACCTTTGGTATTGAAAATAACTACATTTCTTGGCCAAAATAAGATATAAATGCCCCTTCAGAACATTCTAGCAACAATATCCGTACGGAAAAGTTAAAAACGATCCATAAGTGAAAGCTGTACAGTAAACGAGACAAATTACGTTTAAATGGTAGTACTTCCTGCCATGTGAGATACTCTGAATCATTTGGGTGAAAACAGATTTATGTATTGAAGAATGAAGAAAACAGAGAATACTTTTATCGATATTCAACTTTTAAAAAATTATAAAAACCGTAAAAAAATAATTAAATTAAAATTAGTTACATAACAATATAATTTATCATTATTATATCGTTTCTAATATGTCACGTAGGGTACCAGACTCGATAACTTTTGAAAAAAAATTCCTTAAGGTCTGCATAAAGCAAATCCTCCTCTTAGTAGTTATTATACATATGTTGACAATTTGATTCAATTTATTTTCTAAATACGACAGCTTAACACTGAAAATTAATTTTGACTATTTACAAAGAGATTCTTTGAGCTAAAGTTGCATAAGCGTCTTTAAACCAGGTAATTCAGGTAAGGTAGAATATAAGAGGGATTTCAGTTTAACCCCACAATTGGATTAGATGGCTAACAGAGAATGTTTAGGAATCAATATTTGAAACTTATATTTTAATTTTTACAACTGTAAAATTACAATTGAGCATAATAGGAAATATATAAATTTAGTTTTCCTGGTCAAACCCCATTCTCAACTTCCAAATTTTACAAAATGTCTAATTAAATTTTTTTCACATTATTGACTGATTCCTCGCAAAAAAAATGAAGATATTCCATGACTATTGTAAAATTTTCTGTCATTCTGAAATAAAACTTAATGTATGAGTTTTTTTCCCGCTTGATATCATAAATTGCTTAAATCAATTGAGTGAGGGTAAGAGGCTCTACAGGAAGAGAAATTTAAGAAGTCATTTTATTATTTTCTTTATTACTATAAGTACCTCCTATTCATGCTCAATTAATGAACTCAGCCTTTTACTTTACGTTTGCATGCTTATGTCAAATTCCATTGAGAAACACAACAAATTTTGGATTATAAACCATAAAATTAATATATTCGATTCATGTAAACCAGAGATAATTTTTTTTTTTTTGCTTATCAATGTACGAAACTAAACTAAATATTATTACTTCTTTAGCGAATAAACATTTTCCACTTGTACTTAACGTCTCCTCCTATTGGCCCGAAAACAAATTTCATCATTCATTTTGCATTACAATCCTGCAAGCCAAATTTTAATGGGAAAAACTACAAACTACGGAGTGTTAACAGATATACACACATACACACATATATATATATATATACACTGGGGGACAAAAAAACCGGCGCACCTGGAATTTTACCTGAAAAATGNTATATATATATATAAAAGTACATGGGCTTGCGTGTTTACTGTTTCTGTATCATATTGACTATAATTTTAGGCGGTAGGTTGGATCAGAGAAAATGTCGAAAACATTTTCAAAATTCTGCCATGAGAACAACCTCTATAAATACATTACTACAGAATTCGCTATTAATTAAAGCTAAGTCGATAAAATATGGGGAGCTTCTTGTTCCAGCATTTAAACATGACAATGCACGGTTAATTTTTTCTCCCTATTTTTTCTGACTCAAAGGATTTCCTGTTGTGCTCCTGGGAACACCCAGCTCTAAGTCGGAGTCATTCGTCTTTGAATGGGGAAAAATCAGATGGCTGGAACATTGTGCTGACCTTACACCTTTTCTAGTGTGCCGTGTGTCACAGATAAGCACATCCTTAACATGTTTTCCTGATTGCTCTCTAATGCCAGTAGCGGGACTGTTTTTTTCCCAATGAAATATAAAGATGGAACTATAAAATAAAGCTCCTGATATTACTAACATTACTCTAAATGACCTACCCCAACACTATTCTCCTTCTATTCCACAAGGACCTTATCTTTATCAAGAAATATGTAGGTAATTTTCTATTAATCAAGAAAATATCCTCATGAGAGAAGATTTTTATTTCATACTCCCAGGTCTCAGATTTACTATTGAATGTGACATATACCAATGTATAACAAGATCCGGATAATGCAGGCCTCCTCTCTTATCTCTGCTTGGCTACCCCCTCTCACTTATGGCCATCTGCCTCTCCCCCGCCAAGCCTCCCCCTGTTCCTGGTTTTCTCTTCTTATTCCCCGTATTTGCATCAATGACCCTAGTGGTTGAAATGCCTTAAAAAAAGAACAACCAAATTTATGATTCGCCAATTCTAGTATTCATCACCCGTTTCTTATCCATTGACCACTCCTACGCCCTTTTATTGCACACTCTCTAATATCCCTATAATCACTGCTAAAATAAAAAAAAGTCCTTAGTAGGGAATTTGTTGGGAAGCGGTCTAAGTTGTCTCTACTAATAATCTATCTGGTCAAAACACTTCTTTTGAACTTAAAAAAAAAGTCTGCCATGAAAGAGCTGCTTAGTCAAAGCAGATTTCCCAAGTTTCATTAAAGACAGATGTAAATAAGAGTACATGACAAAATTAAATTAAATAAGCATACAAAGTATGACCACTAAACTTTGCCCTAGGCTGACTGGGAAGAAAAAGTGGGAGAAAAGCTCACCAATTGTAGCAACATTAGTAAATTCCTTTTTTAATATTCGTTTTCCCTAAAAATGTTATAATATATAAACTTTAGAAAATTAATTTCCAACCCTTTTATATTCTATTAACTTTTTTGTAATTCCAAAATAACAAAGGTATTAGATTACAAAATTTGGTATCCCACAAAACCTCCCCCCCCTCAATTATCTGATTTAAACTAAAAATAAATATATCTATGAACTTGTAATCTTCATATATTTATCTATAAGCATATGTTTCCTGTATGCCCTCTAACGCCTGTAATTTATAAATAATCAAATCTAATTCTGTATTTAAGCTTCCTTTTGCTGACCTTTGAATGAGTTTGTTCATGGTTATAATAGGTCGAGGGAGAGAGAGAGAGTGAGTGAGGGCCAGGAGGGGAGAGAGAGCAAGAGGGATTAAAAATTCTGCTCTCCCGCAAATCCTTCCCTTCCCCTCATCTGATTTTTAACAAAAACAAATAACTGAATAGACTTGCAATCTTCAAATATTTATCCACACACACACACACATATATATATATATATATATATACTATGTATAAGTTTTCTTTATGCTAGTTCTATTTTTTAAATAAATAAATCCAACTCGTATGTAAGCTTCCTTTTTCCAACGTTAAACAAGTTTGTTAATGGTTAAAATAGGTGGAGAGGAAGGGAAGGGAGAGAGTTCGGAGGGGGCAGAGGAAGATGAAATAGAAAAACCATCTATATTTTCATTACTATTAGTTTTATGGCAAACATTTATAGAGCAAAATATGTTAAATATTTATTTTTCAAATGTTTTTAAAAAGTATTACAAATATATATTTTTTAATCTTCTGTAACACTTTATCAAATTCATATATTGAAGACCCGCTTCCAAAAAGTTACAATCTAAGTTTTCTGTTCCTAAGTTCTTCCATAATTAGCACATGAAAAACTGATTTTCAAAATCCTCTCTTCCTATATTTTTATAATAAACAATACTATGGAATAACACCTATTAAAACAGTAAAAAAAACAAAAACACATTACTATGAAATAATTTGCATTTTCTTAATAGAAAATCGAGGAATGGAATAGACTTTTATCAAACATGTAAGGAAATGCACTTTTGCGGAATAATTTGGAGCCTTTTTTTTTTTTTTATTCAATTCCAGGATCCTGGATAACATAAAAGAAGTTTTGAAGGAGGAAGGGTAATGTAAGTTGTCCACACTAGTTTATGCTAAAAAAAAATTAAAAATGTAATACTAACATCTGTAGAGTATGAATTTTTTAAATGTAATTCAAATAAAAAAGGCATATTAAGAAATAAAATTAAGAATGTAATTTCGAGTGTTAGGTAAGCCCCCTAATATTTTAAAAATACAGAAACCCAATTCAGTACTTACGCTTTTCATTGCAATCCCTTGAAGGATTCTTTTTTGTCTGAAATTGGATGTGGAAATGGGGGAAACTAAAACTTATTATCTCAATATCTTCGTTATTACAAGTTGCAAAAAAGTTTATATTAGGTGTAAAATGTTATTTACTATCTAACAATTATGTTCTTATGAAATATGTCTGTTAAGGAATAAATTTATGAATGTAACTAGGTGAGTGCTTCCCCTTCCCAACTAGTCACACTCTTTTTGTTCTTTCCGGTTAGTAAATTAAATTTTGCTACCTACTTTTATTTACATCTTTAATAAACCATGGGAAATATGCTTAGATTACAGACCTCCCGTATAATCTAACTTATAAGTAAGGAGAAAGGTATGAACTTAATTTTTATTGGCAGTGTGTTTTCAGATGCAATAACTATTCCATTCAGTTATTCAAAAAATTTAACTTTATTTACTTTTTTGTGAGGAACTAGGAAGAAAATCTCTGAGGAGTTTGCCCCACACTACTTCTATGTTTTAAATTGAAGAATACTACATATATTAAACTATTGAATTATTAAACTATTAAAATAAATTAATAAGTGCTATACATTTTAAACAAGAAAATGCATCAACCTATTTTCCTTTTCTGTCATACTGCCAGGAAATACATCAATTTGAGTTTCAAAAATAGACATGATTTAGACCTTTAACTAAACTAATTCCACTGAATTAAGTTTAAATGCATGACAAATACAGTTGAAATATCACATTATATATCCCTAATATTTACATGAAGAGCCTTAAAGTAGTATTAAGAGAACGATAACCAAATCATAGCATAAAAAGAAAATCTACATTTGTATGATTATTAAGGAAGTTCAGCAGCTTCAATAAACTAACAGCCCTGATAATGTTAAAATGGGATGAAACTGTTTTTAAAAATTTCTCTTGTTGTCCAGTAATTTTATCATAATCCCATTTTTCACAGTATTACTATACTTCTTTTCTTATATAATAGGGTCTTGCTATTAGTAATACCCTTCTGACTAAATACAATACAATAAACTCAAGTTTATCCAACAACTTAAACAAATGGGCAGCATTTAACAAAAGGGAAGCAATCCTCACTGCACAAGTCTTGATGAAATTCAACTAATATAAATATTACCTTGTAAAATTTACATCCGTTTTTTTTTTTTTTTTTCAACATTGACTTAATGGTGAAAATACCTGAACTATAAGATAGTTAATTCTTGTTGAAAATAGTAATCACCTAAAACTATTCAAAAATAGCTCTACCAGATTGTTACTTATTTTTTTAGATTGGTTCCCTTATAAATATACAAAATAATTGTCGTATTACAGTATTATTTATCTATTATTTACATTCACATGCATAGTAATGTTTTGGAGAAAAAATGATTATAAATTAATGTTTATTATTAAATGTACCCTTGGACCTGTTCTTATGCACAGGTGTTTGCTCCATTTCCTACATAATATAGCATAAGTCAAAACATTAAATATATCTCATACTTATGTATCAAATATGTATGTAATGATTTTATTAAATTGTGTTTTATTTTTTATTTTGAATATACATAATTTCTACTAATCAAAATTACTAATCTTCATATGTTTCAACTCACAAGGCTTTATCTGAAAGAAATATATTGACTATGAGTCTCATCTTATTTGTAATCATTAGTTCTCTTAAAGTTAAGTAAGAAATGCAGGCTATAAAAAAGTATAAGACAATTATTTTAAGAGCATTTATTTTTGAAATGTATTAAATAAAGAAATTATTTTCTAATATTTATTTACAACAAAAAATTATTATTTGACATCTAACAATAAAAAAGGGGGAAAAAAAAGAAGTAAAAGATGAGTTTTCAATATTCACTTCTTCTTTGGTTTTAAGGTAAAATAAAGAACCAAGAGACCAACAGCAGCATAGGTAGCTTTAGCAACCTGAAAAAAAAAAACAAAGATATTACATAAATTGATGAATATCACATGTTAAATTAACTAAATGTTAAATTATTACAAATGTTATGAGTTAGGAGAAGACTACAAAAAGTGAATTTTCAATAAATGGAAGTAAAAATCATTGAGAAGTAAAAATAAGTCATATTTCAATAAAAGAAATTTCTATGCCAATAGTGTGTGACCATAGCAAAAAAAATACCTTATCAACAAAGTGATTGTAGCATATTCAATAGTAGTACAATGAGATGCTATAGTGCTTTTTTGAAAAAAAAAAAAAAATTATTTTTAAATATGCCCAAAAATTACAAATAAAGTAGAAACCTATATTTTGTAACTTCAACAGTCAGAATTTAAATAAATTATTGGAATTCAAATTCTTAGAGGCCTACAAAAGTTCTGGTTTTTTTGTATAGGAACCTGCTGTTTGGTTGTAACATAACTTGTGTCTAGCCTCTCTTTATATTAATGAGAAATATTATTAAAATGGAAAGATTACAATCTATGAGGTTTTGATTATATCTGTCACACTTTTTAATCTTGAAATAATATTTGAAAAGACCCCGATTAAGGGGTTTAACAGAATCCAGTAGGTGGCAAGTGGTTTATATTCTAACTAAATGGACGAAATAAAGGATAAGGAAAAGTCAAAAGAAAAATCTTAAAATAACTCTTCTTCAAAAGAGGAAAGTTTTCTTTCCACAAAATAATGCCTTGAGCAATCTGCTATTAATGATCCCTACACAAATTATCTCTTATTATGAGGAAAGGTTAGTTAGTGAATCCGCTTTAGGAGCTGAAGAATTAAAAACCGATTAGCAAACAAAAAGTTGTTTTTCAACCTTCGTCAGGGCAAATATGGTGAAGGGGAGAGAGAGAGAGAGAGGACTCCTGCTCCATGATAACTAAATTATGACTGAAGATTAGTTACCTCTTTTTAGAAAGCAACTCTTAATAGCTGAAAATGTGTAATGATAAGAATAAGAATGGGAGAACATATATACAATTCTTAGCCATACTAAAGTGAAGTTTTATAGTTCTTGTTAATATAGGAAAGAAATAAGATGTTTAAAGCTTAAATTCATTCTTGTTTTAAAGTAACCCTTGTTTTCTAAATTTGAATTAAACTGTTAGGAATTTTGCGATACTTATTTTTGGTGATGGTTTTTTTCATACTTGTTATCAATAAAAATAACAAAAAGATCCACCACCCAGAAACAATATAAACTAAGAGAATTACAGTTGATGAAAGCCTATATTTATCTGAATATGTAGATTGGTCTGATTTAAATCAGGTAATCCTCTACACTTATAAAATATATCTTTTATTAATAAACAAATCTGTGTTGAGTTTCATTGCACTAAACTAAATATAAGGCCAACTGCAGTGAAAAGACTCTTGGTACTCACACTTGACATTTCTGATAATACCCTTCCCTTATTCACCTGATTTTATACAATAATGAACTCAGCAATTCATTTCATATTTAAAAAATATAAGTCAAATTTCATTAGAAAAAGTAGCTAATTGTTGTAAATTAGTATTTACGGCATAGGTAATCCCTCAATCTTAATTGTTCATTTCTGCTGGGATACTCCTAAATTATTTCTTTTATCAATAAATTTATCTGTGTTGTTTATTATATTAAACTTAATATTGCGCCCTCTAAATTGGAAAAACTTTTTGGAGTTTCATTTGCGATTTTATTTAATCTCCCACTTCAGTATCTCAGACTTTCAGTTTACATTCAAAAGTGATATGCCAAATTTCCTTAAATTAAGCATTTCATTCTCATTAAGCTTCTGGGACATAACACTAAAACGGTTTAGGTAATTCCCCTCATAACTTTTTAATTTTGCCATGTAACTCCTAAAATATTTCTAATATTAATGAACAAATCTGTGTGAAGTTTCCCTATTCTGAGCTACATATACTATATTGAAAAAAGTTTTTTACTAGCACTTGACATTTCAGGTCCACCTTACAACTTATAATCCTATTTTACTAAAAAAACATATTTAAAAGCTACATTTAGAATTTTATTAAGAAAAAGTGATGAACTTCGACTCACACACTCACATACATATATATTAGTGAATTATTATTTTTGGTGACAAAATTAAAAAAAAATCTGTCATGATACCCTCATATCTTACCAGATGGTAAGATACATGGTTATGATATGAGGGTATCATGACAGATTTTTTTAAATTTTGTCACCAAAAATAATAATCAGGGTAACTTCAGAATCAATGTGACAAAAAGATAAATTTTAATGCTGTTTTTTTTTTTAAGGTAGTGTTTTTGTATTACCCAGATCTGACTAATTAGTCATTATTATACCTACTTTCCAAATTAATTAATCAATTGAGGTAGAATTGATAAAAATTTATTATTTCCTTTTAATATACAAACAATAAAAATATTAATTAGATGAAAATTCACCTAAAAAAGTAATAGTAATAATAAAAAGAAACAAGTGAGTTTAGACATTAGATATAAGTATAACCTATATGAATTATTACATTTATCTATTCTCATAGCAAGTAAAGAATTTTCTTTGGTAGGACCCACATCCATCTAGACTGCGGTCATTGGACCATGGTGCTATGGTTGCTTTTTTTTATCAGCAATTCTCTTAAATAGTGAGTCCTACTAAAATATTCTTGATATTTTCTCAGAACTCACTTACTAGACAACAAAATTGATAGTCACTTAATTATATATATATAATGTTTAAGTCAAATAGAGTTTTTGAAAATGGAGATTAAATTAGGTCATGAACATTTGATCTAGGTGACCTGATAGCCTTGCAGATGGTTTACAATGTAAGCCGAAACAATGGCAGATAATAAAAAATATACTTTTTTTTTTAATTGTATTTTTTTATCTACCTAAACTGAACACCAACAAATTCTCTGCTATACAAAATCAACAAATTTAATTAGAAATTCTATTAATTTACACAGTTCCTGTATGACAGACAATTTTTTTCAGCTGAAGAGCCAACCTATCATTGGTAAATATACAAAACAAATGTATTGTGGATGATCATATAACTTTCTTGTTTTTGTTTTTCAACTTTTCAAAAGTCACTTTCTTTTTAAAATTATTTTGATCCAATATACTAAGCCTGTACACAAATACCTTTAATAATCTGAAATTTGAACTTACTCTAAAAAGAAAGTTGCTTTGACTATTTTTAAAATATTTTATTTATTTCCCTGGAGGACAGTGCTATTAGTTTGTGCTTACAAAGAACCCTCAAATAAGGGACTTGGTTAACATGTATATTAAAATTCATCTCTTCACAAGTAGAAAATATAATAACTAGCTATTCAGATTAATATTCTTGAATTTTTTCATTATTAGTGAGGGCTAAGCAAAAGTATATCTCATAAAAGTTACATAATTTACCCAAATAATTATTTTCAAAATAGCAATCTATATCAATAATGCGGGATAATATTTCTTATATAAAAAGAACAGCACACAATATATTTTATAAAAAATTACATTTGCTCTGCCTCTGTCAGTAACTCCATTAAAATACTTTGAGAGCCCCTTAAGCTGTGATTCATCAAAAGAAGAGTCTCCAGCCATCACCTAGTCAAAAGTAAACATAAAAGCTATTAATTACCATAATTCATTAAAACACTGAAAGGGAATTAAAAGTTAGAAAACTACTCACTCTGGTTGTAAAAATGTACAATAACCTGACCAAATGCTTCCTTCCAAGAAAATTATCATTGCCATTTAAATATGAGCATACACGTAATTCATTCTGAAATTTACAATGTTTTAAATTTAAATGTGTAAATATGTATTATTTTCGATTGTAAAATGTATAGAAACATTAATTTATATGACTCAGTATTAAGTTCCATTCTTAATGTCATGAGAAAAATAAAGCAAGTGGTGTACTAATGGTTAGTCTTTGTTGATATTGCTTATCTTATCAGTTTTTCACCAATGGTTTGCCAGTGAAAATTTTGTAGATTGTATTATAAAAATTGAATGTTTTTTAGACCCAAAGCGTCCGAAGTCCTTACAGCTTACTTGAAACAGGTTAAAGAACCGCCATGGACCTCATATTTTGTCAAGTATTCTAATGTAGTTAATGATCAGTTTGGCAAATCCCATTTTAATTGGAGAGTAGGAAACAGTAATTATCATGTTTTGAGGACAGGTTGTTTCCCTTATATAAAGTATCATTGTACCAAAAGAGCTCATACTGACCTTACCATAGAGGACACTTTAATGGGAGCAATCAAAATTATTAATTGCGGTATGATTAATGTTAATTATTGTAAACCAATTTTGGATTATTCCGTCTTTTTCCTGTTGACTAATTCTTAATTTTATATGTAGGAATACCAACACTTATGTACGGTATTGCTGCTACTATGTTGGTTACTCATAAAGAGGCAGTTTATTTTCCACAAGGTACAATATACATTTATTTTCTTTTGAAAGAGGATTCTGGAGCACAGTATTAACGTATTTATATTAATTAAAAATAAATCATGAAGCCCTTCAAGTATTTGTTTTTTCATCCCTTCTTATTTAAAATGTATGTTGGATGGATTAGGTTACCTATTACCTCAAGTTCAATGTAAACATTATAAAAAGTGATCTAGCTAAAACCTATTTAGAGTGGAGGTTTATTTGTAATGCAGATTTAATAGAGTGCCATTTCATAGAAAGTTTTTATTTAGGGTAAAACTTGACTTATTTTAAGTAATTCTTTGTAAATATTTTGAGTTTTTCAGAAAATCAAATTCTTATGAGTAGAAGCTATCCTAATAAAGTAAGACCTCTTTAATCTGGAACCTTATAGTCTAATACAAATCAGAAATCTTAAACAAAAATTAAATGCTGCTTTTTGACTAAAGAGATTTAAAGCAGAAGTTTTAATAAAGTCTGGGTGTTCTGGAGAACTTAACTGAAGACAACGGTGAGTCATGCCATCACTATCTTCAATCTTGTTCTATTCTTCACAGTCTGACATTTTTATTCTTGTAAAAACTATGTATTTGATTTGCACTAGAAATTTAACTACTTTCGTGATAGAAAACAATATTGAGTTATTGTAGCTCTGCGAGCTCTAGTTTAATGTATAAATAGTATTCAGAGATGAAGAAGCATTTAAATGAATTTTTTCACACCCACCCAGTGTGGTACCCTACAAATAACCATTACAGTAGCATTATGTGTCATCTACATAAAAATAAATGTAGGTTTTTTATTTGTATTTATTTACCAGATAACGAGGCACTCAAAACAAGCTTGTAGTGTAACCCTACATTAAATTAGCAACTTTTCATTTATTCTAATTTTTATGTACCTCCTAAAGTTAAAAATATTAATTAAATATATTTTATAGTAGTCAAATTGTTTGAATAAGTGTCTGAAATCCGAGTTTTAATTAATTGTATTTTCATACAATATTTAACATTACAAGATGGCTCAGGAGATCCATTTGGTCTTCTCTTTCCTAATGCTGTGGGTTCAAATTCCACCCTTGTTCAGTTTTTAGTGAGAAAAACTTACCCAGAGCTATGTAGCTTAGAGTAGGGTGACTATCTATATATATATCATTTCAAGGGTGCCTACCAGGGTAGCGTAGAGGATCCAGTCATGCCTCTCAATCTTGGCACTGCAGTTTCAAATACCTCCTTGGCAATTATTTACCGAGAAATAAATTAATGCCCACGTATGTTTAGAATATATTGGCTACCTGTAGATACCACCTTCCTCTATGTACCTTATAAGTTAAAAACTTTCTCTATGACCATTTACAAGAGTTTTTAAATATAAAACAAACAAATGAATAAATTCATAGTACATCTGACACATTTCTTTTTTAAATAGCATGTCATGCCTTACCACTATTTTCAATCTAAAGCTGTGATAATTTTCATCATTAATTTGAAAAGTCTTTGTGATTCACTTTAAGATTTAAATTTTATATTTAGATTATGTATCATATATATATTTAAATTAATAATATTAGCTTAATCAGCAAAAAAAAAAAAAAAAAATGCTTTTAGATATTGTATCATTCTCTGTAAACTATTACATATCTATTTGAAGAGTAAATAAAGACTTCTGATTCATTAAGGCATGTCTTTATACACACTTTATCAGGCAATTCAAGAGGAGTTTTCTTTATATGGACATAAAAGTGCAGCATTAGAAGTGCATTAGTGCAGATTCGACCTCCTTTAATCTCTTCCTCCATACTCACAGGCACAAATCCTCTATCTCCACCTGTTTCCTTTCCTACTTTCTCTGCCATGACAAGGACTTTAGAGTTTTAAAGATTTATATGGTGTCTGGGCATCTTCTGAATCAAGTATATTTAGAGTTTTTGTAATTATTTCTGAGAACAATATCCAAAATGTTTGCATCAGGTATAATAAAAAGTTTTTTTTGTTTTTTTTAAAGAAAAACAGTTAGTTTAGCAGGGCCAAAGGGCTCAATACTTGGATCCTTTAATTTATCTTATTTTATTTAATCAAGAGATTTTTTTTTCTCAGAGAAATCAATGAAACAGCCAAACGTTCAACCTGGCCCTCTTTAGAGAATTTCTAGAAATTAACTCTCATCTGAACCATTATATATCTGATTCTAATTTTCAGATTAATATTGAAAGGTTTACTTTCCACTAACTCTTGTGGGATATTTATAAGAAAAAATTAATTTCTTGGGGGGGAGGAGTGGTCAAGGAATTCATGATTTTTTCCATTAAAAAATCCTAACTTTTGAACTAGTCATAAGGTTTTAAAAATTAATTATTATTTGAAATCTAGAATAAATTTCTACAATTTTTTTTCTTTTTTTTTATTGTAAAAAAAATCTCATGATTTGAAATTATTTGGCTGTATGAAACTGAATTTCTTATGAATTCATTTCTAAATAGTCATTTCATTCAGAGGTTTCTATGCTTTCCTTTTACAGCCTATAAAGGTATAATAGTAAGATGTCATTCATATTTATAAAAAGAAAGTACAGTGAACAGTACAAAAAAAGTAACAAAGAAAGTAAGTGAAAGTATGTTAGTGGTTCATTCTATTAACTAATTTCAAATTAAATTTTTTTTAATTTATATGAATTTGTATTTTATTTAGGAAACCTAAAGTGTAAAAAAAAATATCATAGGAATTAAAAATATAGGCTCTAATGAGTAAACACACACCAATTGCAGGATCATGGTACATGAAGACTTTTTCCTAGAATCATATGAATCATTTTAATAGCTATATTTTATTTATAAATAATGAAATAAAACAATTTAACTTATGCATTTAAAATTTTTCTGAGTGCTAACACAGGACGCACAGTTACAAAAGAGAATTATGAGATAGGAAAATTTTTCCCTGCTCGTCACACATTATTTATTCTCTCTTCTTATCCCAAAGAGCACTTGTATATGTATTATATACACACACATATAATGAAAGTTGGCACATGCAAAAATTAATTATATTATACATATGAGTAAATGGTTTTTCAGTGAAACATTAAATGTAGAGAGGTAAACCTCCCCTGCTTGATCTGAGCTACTGCTTATTCCAGCAGCTGCCAAGTGGCCCTCTCCTTATCTTTGGAAATAAGATAGAATTAGTCACCTGGCTCCATGTAAAAATGTTAATCTTTTACTAACCTAATACACCAACTCCATTTCAGCGCACAATAAAAAATAAAAATTAGACATTAGTCAAATAAAAAAAAGATGTAATTATAATAAAAACCATAACACTGTAGCAATTACCTTCCTTGATAACAGTTTAATAAATAAAACAACTATTATATCAGATATGTTTCTAAATCCTCAGAAGAAATACTTTTTAAAAAAGTGCAATAATTGCATTTAATAAAAAAGTTGTTTTTATCAGTAATAAAAATGATCAATGCATTATTAATTATACATATATTCCAATAAAATAAAATAAATATATCATGCTGTTTGTAAATTTTGATTAATAATGACAAAAATTTGAAATATTCCTACTTTAGGGATAGAAAACAATTTTGAGTTATTGTATAGCTGTATTTGAACTCTAGTTAAATGTATAAATATCTATTCAAAGTTGAAGTGAAGCATTTAAATGAAAAATTTCACATCCACCAAGTGTGGTACCCTACAAATAACAATTATAACATCATTATGTATCACCTACATAAGAATAAATGTAGGTTTTTAATTTCTAAAAGTACTTGTATTTATTGACCAGATATGGTTATCTGGTCAATGAATACAAGTACTTTTACACTCAGGCACTCAAAGAAAGCTCTTAGTGTAACCCTACACTAAATTAGCAACTTTTCATTGATTCTAATTTTTATTTAACTTCATTCCATATCCTTCAATATTAATTAAATATTTTTAATAGTAGTCAAATTGTTTGAATAAGTGTCTGAAACCCGAATTTTAATTAATTGTATTTGGATATCTAAGGTTACAAGATGGCTGAAGAGATATATCTGGTCTTCTATTATTTGTATAATAATAATCAAGAGATTTTTTTTCCTCAATGAATCAGTCAAATTTTTCCATTTTTTAAAACCTCTATTTCCATTNTATAATCTGAATAAAATGTTTTTTTTTTTTTAAAGAATATATATATATATAGTTCTTTCTAAAAAATATTGTATATAAAATCTACTACTGGGATTGTCAATCAGCATGTAGATATCCACGAATATAATTATCAATATAATGCTGTTCTAGATTAATAAAAATATGAGATTATAGGGGAACAATTGGGAAATAAAAACTTGTGATTTATTCAGAAGAAAGAATAGCAAACCAACAAGAAATATAAAAGATGAGAGAGGCAGATTGATTACCAAGGACAAAGATATTTTGGAAAGATGGAGGCGCCACTACAAAGAGGTGTTTTCTTGAAATTCTGAGGAGAGAATACCTAGAGAGGGTATACAGAGAGAATATGATGAGGTGATATGGGAAGAGGATGTGGAAGCAGCTGTAGGGAGATTAAGACTTGGAAAAGCACCAGGAAGAGACTGCATCGCCACAGAATTCATCAAATTCGGAGGGGCAAAACTGCTGAAAGCATTGCAGTATCTTTCAGAAGTTAATAACTGAAAAAACGATCCCTGAGGAATGGGAATACAACATAATTGTCCCAATTTACAAGAAGGTTAATGCTAGCGAGTGCGAGAACTACAGACCTATATGTCTATCCCAGGTCGTGTACAAGCTCTATACTTCCAATTAGATCCAGGACCATATCTCCTCTCAGAACAATAATAGATAAGTCATCGAAACGGGAAAACTGTATTTTCTTGGCATTTATAGACCTAAAAGCTGCCTTTGATTCGGTCCCTAGATAATAACAGTGGAATGCTCTTTCAGAGAACAATATTCCACAAGGATTGATTGAAGCCATCAAGTCGACCTATCATGATTCCAAAGGCATTGTAAGGATTAATGGAAAAGAGTCATATACGTTTGTAATTGAGAAGGGTGTAAAGCAGGGAGACAGTTTGAGTCCCCTCCTATTTATTATATACATGAATGAAATTTTAAAGATCGAAACGTAGGACAGCTCGTACAACCATTGGAAATTGTAACATGAGGGCAATCCTTGCCCAAGTAATGGTATTCGCAGATGACATTGTCCTTATAACTGAAACTAAGGAGAGCCGAGCTAGAAAGAATGACTATTAATGCCAGAAAAAGTAAAATAATGCACATTGGCCGGGAACAGGAATACGTTGAGGTGCGCTGCAAAGGTGAAATAATGGAAATGGTGGACGATTACACTTACCTCGGAGCTGTGATAAGCAGGAATGGAAAGGTAGACCAGGAGATATCCAATAGGATAAAGAAGGCAAACTCAATTTACTACCTCCTCTGCAACACAGTTATAGGGAAAAGGGAGGTGGAGAAAAATGTAAAGCTGTTTACCTACCTACCCTTCTGTATGGAAGTGAAAGTTGGGTACCAATAGAAAAGCCCCTAAGCAGAGTTACTGCAGCGGAAATGAGGTACCTCCGTAAAATAGCGAGCCGAACCAGAAGATATCGTGTTAGGAATGATAAGATTAGAGAAAGGGGGGGGGTTGGCTCCCTATAGAATAACCTTGAAAAGAGACAACTTAGATGGTTTGGACCTCCCTGCCGGATAAATGATGACCGGGATGCCAGAAAATACTTTGAGGCCAGACCAACAGAGAAACATCCGAGAAGAAGACCCAGAACTCAATGGGCCATATATCACAAGTGTAGGAGAGAAGAGAGGACAAAATTGGAATGCCATGAGGGCGCTTGCTCGGGATCGGGAGGCTTGGTTTGCCTGGACTGAGGCACCTCCACGCTGAATGGCTCTAAGGAGGAAGAGAAAGAAGAAGGATTTATTCAGATCAAATATTGTATGTCCTAAGTTAGAAATTTCCAAATTGTAGTATTCTACCAGTTAACAAAAGATACATGTCTTTATACTAGAGACTCAAATAAATTTGAGAAATCAGAATAAAGTTAAAATAATTATTTATACGGAACTGAGAAATAAAAGAAGCACAAATGATTTTAACACCCACTACTTAAGACCACAAAGAAAATAAATACTTTTTTTTTTTCAATGAACTGTCTAGCATGGAATATTGGAAGGCAATAGTGGTGAGCATGGTAGAGTTTAACTGTTACTGAAATTTTATCTGGAAAGTAGCAACACGTTTTTTTTTACTACCTATATCTCAATAAATCCCAGGATAAGCGGAGATGCATCAAGTCACATCAATAACTAAACTCCAAAAACGCTATTGGTACTGACAATCACTTTGGAAAATACAATTGCACGACGGCGGGGTCTTTGTAGCTTGTACCTAATGCCTTACTGTATAGGGCAAGAAATGAGCTGTAAATGCCGAAAACAAGAGGGCAAAAATTGTTTGGCTGTTAAAATGAAATCTGCAATTTCTGTCTTTAACCTTTTTAATTAATTTTTTTATACTAATGAAAATCTAAATCTTAAGAAAAAAGCACCACGCTTTTCAAGCTCATATGTTTTGTCATTCTAGAAAAATAGTGATTAGTGAGTACAAATTTGCTTATTTTATATATATTTGTGTGATTCTACCCAAAGAAAATATAACTGTAGTTTTTCATGACATAATCTCTGAGCATTCTGTATGAAAAGCATACTTCTTTGGTAAGAATCCGTCATGGTGATAACTTCTGTCATAGGATTCGCGCGATTTTTGTCTCCTAGTTTATTTCACTTTCATTTGTGTTTTGCCCACTGTCTACCCTATGAATGGCATTCGAATATCGACAGACGATTTGATTCTATTTATTCCAGACATTTACTTAAATTTTCCACAATATTGTGTTCACAATTTAAAATGCCTCGAAAAGTAAAAGAGGTTAGTTATTCCTAGTTATAGATGTCGGAATGTTGAAGTTAAATTTAATTTTAATAGGATATCTATTTTGTACTTATAACTTATATATTTTCCCTAGACTTTACTTGGAATATTTATTCTCTAAATACAACTTGTTAAATGACTTTTTCTCCTTGTTTTACGAGTTTTAACTGATTGAATATTCGTTATTTGTCAAATGTATATGTTTTGTTTCATGAATTATTTTTATTGAATTATTTTACGTTCATTTGGTAAATTATTAGCTAATGATTTTTTACATAGTTATTTATAAGAGTACTTAAAGTTTTATACTATTTATAAAATAGTGCTACAAAAATTTCTGATAAGAAAAATAAAAGTCCAGATAATTGTCTTTATCAAAGTTTATAATTTCTTTCATTTGTTTTAACCTCTTTTCCTTAGTTTCTAAACTAGACTTCTTATATCTGCATAAAAAATTGAAACATATATTTATCAAATTAAAATTAGTTACATATATTATTATACAGTTATAATAGAAATGTATTATTATTACATAATGAATATACAGTTTAAAAAAATAATGTAGCTTTAAGGTTTCTGTTATTTTTTATTTGCATAATTCACTTTTTTAATATGTTTTTTTTTTTAATTTGTTTGTGAACGTAAACATTAGAAAATTATATTTTAAACCTATTATGTTCAACTCAAATTGCAAAGAATTTATTTTAATTAGAAAATTTGGTCTTCCTCCAACACCTCACCTTTCCCTTGTCTAATTTATTCCAAAAAATATTACTTTTGGGGGTTTGCTGTTGAAAGCCCACATACTGAATTAGGTTTTTATGTTGAAAAAAAAAAGAAGAGAGATAACCCACCCAACACTTAATTAAATTTTGATATATCTTTCTTAATATGTGTTTTATTTCATAAAAGGGTAGAATATAAATGTTGAAAAATGTCATTTTACAACTATTTTTTAAAGAAAATTTTACATAACGCTACTTGCAGCATTTTTGACTGCCAGAAGTTTTGGTGTGTTTTCATGAAACTGTTCTGTCATACTATTTTTTGGGTATTTTTCACTTCATAATCTGTTCAGTTCCCATGTAATTATCAATCTTAGCCTTGCCGAATGATAACCATCATGTCAGGTTATTTATTTCAAAGTTAGTTCTTCTGTATACTCAGGATTCTTATTTCATGCACTACGAGGACATACACCTTTGTCAGGGTGCAGGACTCGACACCAAGGGGAGTATGTAGCAGACCAGAGTCTTTCTCCACACAAACTTCCATAATAATTGTTTAAGCTCACTGTTAGATGGTGTGGATTTTGGATGCTGTGTTCTCTCCAAATAATTCTAGTGAAATCCTGCACAGTTTTTATGACCTTTCCCTTAACTAGCTAAGCTAGTAAGCCATCAATGTTTGGTACTTAGTTATTTTTTCCAGCTCTTCGATTACTTTGTCTTTGTCAAAGGGTTTATTATTCTTACTTATTTAGAGTAATTACAATTTCTTAAGGTTGAAGTTTTATTCTGTGCACTCACACACTCATATACTTGTATTAATGAGCGTCTATTATTTCTGGTATGCATCTAAAATTCTCTGAATTATTGGTTAATTGTTGTTCCATCATTAGATTTTTCTGTACTTATCTGGATATTCTTTAGCTTAAAGATAATTTCCCAACTACTAGCCAACTTTTTGATGCTGTACAAAATTAGATTTATTCTAATCTTAGGTTATTGTTCTAAGTGATAATGAACTTTGTGAAGTCCATAAACTTCATATTCATGCCCAACGGTGCTCCCCTCTTTGTGGTTCTAAGAAACTTTGTCCTTGTTATCTAAAATTATAAAGAGTTTTTGATATTTCCTGATTAAAAGAAGAAAAAAAATTGTTTGGTAGAATTGTTCATGCAAGAACACTTATTTAATACAAATTTTATTTTGTTCTTGTTAAGGTTATGTGGAGTCATCCATGGGTAACCAGTAAATATTTAAAAATAGTATTTGACCTAAATCACATTTATATTTTTTGTGAGAATTCAAGTTTAAATAAATTATAATTTAAATGTAGTTAGGTTTTGACTGAGTTAAAGCCTTAAAAAAAAAATGATTTTCAATGAATCAGATTAGTAGTCCAAATTCTTCACCTTCAGCAGTTAGTATTATTTTGAGAGGGATCAAATTGAGACAAGTAAGAGATTATTGAAAAACTGTACCACGATTATATATTTTAGGTATTACCTATTAGAGGTAATTTAAATAACTTTTTTCTTAAGTGAGGATGCATGTTCTACACATCTTGAACCAACAATTTTGTGTCGGTGTTTAGTTTTTTAAAAGTTTTATATTTTTTTCCGTGTCTCGACTGCTGATTTCATTTTATATTGTTATAATTAATATAATATTCTGCATCTTCGTCGTCTGATATATGGTAAAATAATGAAGTTTATTACTTTTCTATCTGTATTAAAGCCTTTACAGGGTTTTTTTTTTTTGTAACATTAATATCTTTGGGCTATTAATAATTTCTCAGAAGAAAATATTTCTTCAGGTAAACATTAATACTCCCATGAATCATTCTTCTCTTTATTCCTAACTGAAATATTTTTTTTAGTTAATTAATTTTTATTTTAGCTTAAAACCACAATTGAAGATGCACATGACCTAAGTGGGAGTGGAAGTGAAAATGATTCAGATGAGAAGAGTAACAAAGCAAAAAAAGCTACTACTAAAGCTAAGGGTAAAATTAAGAAAGCTGGCACTGACACCAAGAAAACTAGCTTAAAAAGGAAAGCTGTTCAAAATGATGAACAAAATAAAAAAGCCAAAATTGATCTGGTAAAACCCGAGTTAAAAGATTTAGATTTTGAATGTGATAGTAAAAGCCCTTCTGGAGAAAAATGGAATTTAAAAATTTCTATTTGGAATGTTGCTGGCCTTAGGGCATGGGTTAAGGTAGGTCTCCTTTAGTTTTTCTGATTTTTAGTTCCTAGAATACTTTTTTTTTTAATATCTATTTTTCAAGTTATATTTTTAATTTTTTTATAGAACACAAACTGATCACAATCCTGTACTTTCCCCTTGGCCCTCCAATTTATCCCAAAACTAATTCCATAAGACTCTATCGACCTTTGAGTTTCCTTTAAATCTCCCCTAGACGTTGGCGCTAGTCTCCTGGAATATTGCAACTCAAATCCTTACCATCTACCTAAAAGGTCTTTAAATTTCCTCACCTACCTCTGCAACACTATTCTCTGAACCTTGCACTTTCTCCTGTGGAAGTTTGCCACTATAATCTTAATCCCTAAGACTGGAATAACTCTAACATTTCTTCATATCTCTCTATAAATCTGCTTTCTCTCTTTTCAATGAAGTTTGTGATGACAGCCCAGCTTTGGACCACGACTTCAGGCTAGTTGAGATGTCTAGTGAATCTGATTTTGATATAGTTTGATCTTTCTCAAGTTGAATCATTTATTGGAGCTTTCTTAATTTTTACACAACATGTAAATAGTTCCTTCTGCCTGGAAACTATCATGTAACATGTACCATTTATTGTCGCCTACCATATAACACACTTTCTGGGACTGTGTTCTTCATTGCTAAGTCTTAATTTTCCTGCATAAGATTTTATCATATTCAACTATGTTCTTGTATTTTAGCTCAGAAACTATTCACTCAGAGTTCTTCTTTGTGCAAGTAGTGTGCTGTGGTAGTTGATCAGATAATGTTAACCTACCAGTGGAATGTCCTCTCTATAAATCTCAGATATCTTTAATGTATAATATTTGCCTCTCTATTACACTATTTGTTACAGGTTTTACAGATGCAATGAACCTCAGCATAATTACATTAACTAGACAGCAATTCATTCACTAGGCATGAATGGGCCAGATGTAGTAATCGAAGTATTTTTGATAAACAATTATTTAGGTAACCCAAATCTACTGAATATCTTATGATGAAAACCATTCAATGTGTGATTGGCTGGTTGTTCATAGAGACAATTTCTACCCACCTGCTGAATACATCAAATGATTCCTTTCTAAAAAGGGCCCTGTATACTTGTTCCCATTTACTAGTAAGCTCATCCCACTAATGGAGCATTACTGACCTCTACATCACAACAACCCTAACACATTTTCAAAAAAATTTTTATCTCCATGAACTGTTTTTAGTTTGACTTATTTAATCTAAATTTTTCTTTGAATCATGATTATTTCTTATAAATGTGAGATTTGACCTTGTGGTTTTTTTCTTTGTAGAAAGATGGAATTGAATATGTAAAAAAAGAAGATCCTGACATTATTTGTCTACAGGAGACAAAATGTCCTGAGTCCAAAGTTCCACCTGAAGCCAAAGTTCCTGGTTACCATTATTTTTGGGCTAATAGTATGTATTACATAATTATTTTAAACCTATTTATTTCTTCAGTTTTGGTGTAGTCATGTTTATGTACATGACTAAAATAATATTTTATTATTTTTAACTGAAAAATCCTCCAATCTCTCAATATATTATGCTTTTTCAAATATCTATGAAAGTAATTGATGTGTTGTTCTTGATGTTGAGGAATGGAATTTATAGATAGTAAACTACTTGTTAAAATGTTAATTGATATTTTGAGAGGTAGAAATTATTGGTATTCAATGTGCACTTTCTAGTAATATTTATACATGCATGTACATAAATATTTAGATGAGTTTTGTGAATGTTGATTGTTGAGGCTTTAAATGCTACCATTTTTTTCTTTTCACTAATCATTATAGCCAGAAAGATTCCTCTTCTTTTAATTGTTCTTTCCAACTTTTATGGTTTAATGTACCATTTATTCCTATTTATGTAATAATAATTTTTATAGGAGATCTGTTTATTTGAGATAGCTCTTGAGAGACAGGACTTTACTCATTTAAAGTTTATAATAGAGTAAAATAGGTTCACATGGGGGAAGTAAGTTTGATTATGTTTCTTATTAATCTTTGTTTTATCAGTTATTCTTGTGCCATTTGAAGGATGTGAAATGTTGATGAGTTTTTTTTATGAATGTGCATTTTTGTAAAATAGGCTTTCATGTTCAAATGTTTGATTGTAATTTATGGGTTTACAAAAGATATTTATCAGTCCAAAATTAAAAATTATAATTTTTAACGAAATTTTGTTTATTGTTAAGGCATATAGAGTAATTGGCTTTCATGATTAGGTATGTGGATTTTAGTTAAGACTGGTGTCCTATAAAAAGTAATTAAAACTAAATGAACGTTAGATGGAGTAGTTGTTGATAGTGGAGATTGAAGATGTATTTGGGTTTGGTCAAAACATTGATAAAAAAAAACAACACAATTTTCTTATGAATGTGCATTTTTAAAATATTTACTGATGTTTTGGCTTATATTGAATTACAATGTCGTCAAAAGAGTTTAGAAATTAGTTTAGCCATTAATTAAAAATATATAAATTAACTGTGAAAGTGTAGTTGAAAATGGAGAGACTTGTGTAAAAATTCACCACACCTACTTATCATGAAGGTAAGAGGGGAGCTGTGGTAAAAATGGAGAAATTTGCATAAGTAAGATATGGAAATAGAAAATGTGGAAAGGTGCTGGTAGGTTAGGTGGTGATAAGGAACATACCATGGGTGGGAAAGAAAGAACATACCAGATTTTTGTTACATTTTTCAGCCATGTGACCAAATTTAAGACAAGTTATGCATCTTAGGGGATTGGGCATGTAAAGGCGAGTTTTCAAGTTATAAGAATCTTACTTTTACAATTTTAGGTAAGTTAGTTAACAAAATGTTAATATATACATGTGGGTTTTTTTTATCTATACCAAATTTTTTTTTGTAATTATTCTTTTGACTGATTTTGGATTTTGTTCTTTCAGTTCCTCTTATTTATTTTTCTCATTCAGTTCTAAATCTAAATCTGAACAGTAAATAATGTCCATAGGCTCATTAAGTTTATTAAGAGGGATTACAGCTACTGGCATTTCACTACCTAAGTTTTTTTATATTTAGCAGTTTATTGGATTGAGCTTTATTGTTAGTCTCTATTAAAATTGTTCCATCTCTTAGTTTCTTAATGGTTTTAGGCTCTCCTGCTGATGATTTAATTATTTTGTGTAATAGAAATGGGGAGACATTATTTAGTGATCCATTATCTGTTCTTTTCATTATCTGAAACATATTATTATTTTCATTTTTTACATTTTCACTTCCCAATGGAGAACGATTGTTAAATTCAAGAAACCTTTTCCTTTTAGTTGCCGTTTTTGATATCTGGAGGTTCATTAATTTTACCCCCTACTGAGGTTCTTATTCGTAATTCGAGTTAGTTATGATTAATAATATATAAATAACAATTAATTATTGCTTAAATACCTTAGTTTTAATAAATAAATCAGTAAAAATATAAATAAAATATATAAGATATAAAAAATTTAGTGATCACAGCAGGTGGTCCTCTGCAGGTGTTGTCATGACAGCAGTCAGGACACAACTCCCTGGTTGTACCTGGAGGACCTATTCTAGGACCCCTTTTCTTTGTTTTATACATCAATGATATAACATATTGTATTAGAAATGCGGCTATACATATGTATAAAGATGATGTAGTAGTCTGGTTCAGTGGTTACCCGGAGAATATAGATAGTATAATTGGGCATGCTAATGATGACCTTCGCTGACTTGAATTCTGGGCTAAACAGAATTCCCAGCATCTAAATGCTGCTAAAACTACATGGTTTCTAGTGGGCAGTCCAAAGCTGTTGAAAAAGTGTGAAGATATTGCTTCACCTCTTATGATAACAAGTTTGTCCCAAAAAGTGAAACCATGGCAGTACTTGGCATAAAATGTAACAGTTTCGGTACATGGCAGATAGTAAAAAGGATAAGAAGTACACTGCACCCATTAATTAGACAAAGAAAAATGCTACCTGTTGAGCTGAATAAAAAAATGGTTTCTTCCTTGATCATGCCATTGATGTGGCACTGTGATTCCTGTGTATATGGACATAGCATTAGCGGAGGAAATACAAATTCAATGCTGCTATTAGGTAGATATATAATGCAAAAAGAAATGACCATATAACTTCTTACCTACAAGAACTCGACCGGGTGACTGCAAGGGATTATAGGCATGTAAACACCTTGTCCCTGCCATGAATATTCTGCAAAGAGGAATATCTGAGGATCTAAGGAGAGGATTCATACCCCCTAAATAGCCTTAGACTTAAAGGAACATGTCAGCTACCAGTAAGTGGGACCAATATGAACGGATATTAATTTTGTGCAGTACCGGCTTGAGAGCTCAATTGCCTCCCAATAGAAGGGCTTCATCGTCCTTTTGTAGGGTTATAGGTTATTTTCTTGGGACTGACTCAGGGAGTTCGGCTGGCTAACCATTTATTGCTGTGTAATGGTTTTTGCTCGTAAGTGATGACCCTGTTTATTCTTCATTCTTATTTTATTTGTATTATTATTTATTTGAGTTATTGATAGGGTAATATGTCTTTGATATAGTTATGTATAAATTTTATTAGAAGTTTAAACATTACCATTTCTTTCTAATTAGTGTAAAGTTGTTCTTTGTTTTGCTTTTGTGTGGTAATTAAGGCATCTTAAGGTATATAAATATTGACAAATATTCAATTTGTATTGTTTGTAAGAGAAGACTGATCATCTTAAGGCAATAAATTATTTCTCTCTCTCACTCTCTCTCTCTTTATCTATCTATCTACTTATCTAGCTCAAAGTATAGTTTATAAGTGTAGTTTAGTTTTGTGAGTCCAGTCAAGATTTGGAAGTTCAGCCTTTGNTCTCTCCCTCCCTCCTACCCTCTCTCTCGCTCCCTCCCACCCTCTCACTCTCTCCCTTTCTCTCCCTCTCTCTAATCCGTTACAGACTCAGAGTATGGGTCTGAAGGATAGCAATGATGACCTCATTGCAGATTTAAGCCCTCAGGTTGGGTCTGCGATTACTAACCTCGAGGTTGTGGTTGGCAGGGAGACCGGAGTCCTCAGAGTTGGACATGTAAATGCAGAATCACTCATGGCACACCAAGATGACGTCAGAATTCTCATGGAACAGGTGAATTTCGACATACTTGCGGTCAGTGAAACATGGCTAGTACCTTCTCTACCGGATAGTATCATCCAGATGCCAGGATATAAGATTTATAGGAACGATAGAATTGGAAAGAGTAGAGGAGGAGTTACTATTTTTGTGAAGGATATCTACCAAGTTGTTATTCTTGAATCATCCAGATACTTAGATCACCCTGAATTCTTGTTTTTGGATGTATCCACTGGCTACAGAGCTTTTTTAGTTGGATTGGTGTATTGGACTCCCAAGGGGGGGTTATTTCACAGAGGTGGAAACTCCAATATCGAAGTTCCTGTCTACATATTCTGACATTATTGTATTGAGTGACTTGAATACGGATCCTCGCGTAGATAATTTCAACTCTGCGCAGCTCAGAGCTACTTTGATATTTCTTGGTCTTTGGTTGCTTCCTCTAAATAGCCTGAACCACACATGAACTTCTATGGTGAACACTGAGACGTGCTTTGACCATATAGTGGTATCGGAAAGTCTTTAAGCATGGTCAAATTTCCCAGGAATATCTACTCATGACCTAGTTTTTGTCTCCTACAAGCAGGGTGTGGTTCATTTCAAGGATAACCAGGGACTTTTTAGATGTCTAAAAAATATTAATGAAAAGAATTTAGACGAGATGTGGAAAGTATGAACTGGAGTAGTCTTGTTAATTCTAAGAATGTGAATTTTATGGTGGAGGAGTTTAATAACAAAGTCACAGATCTTTTTTATAGGCATGCTCCTTTACATCGTCCTCAATGGCAGAAATCTAGGCCTTCCCTGTAGATGAACGGAAAAATTTAGGGGCTTATGGCGCACAGTGATTTTTTCTTTTGGCTGTATCATAAAAATGGTTGTGCCGAGGATTTTAAAAGATACTAGTACTTTAGAAATAAAGTAAAAATGGTGATACGCAATTCTAAAAAGACATGCCTTGCAGAATCTTTAATGTCATGTCCCAGCTCACGAGTTTGGCAGGAGCTTTAGGCACATGGGATGGTCAGTTCTCAGGAGGAGAAAGATGTCAACATCCCATTTACCTCTGTTATTTGAAACAAATAAAGCAGTGGATGGTATTGTCTGGGAGGAGGTAATGGTGGATGATGAAACTTAGAGTTTAAGTTATATTAAAATTGGGCTGCAGGTAATGATTCTTTTTCAAAGAGGATGATTGAGATGGTTGGAGCAAATGAAGTATTAGCCCATATTATTAACGCCTTGCTTGAGCAAGGGGTTTTCCTGACCTATGGAAGCGTGCAATTATAAGGCCTATTCAGAAGATAACAAAAGCGAGTGCACCAGAAGATTATAGGTCTGTAGCACTCCTGCCAGTGTGCTCAAAGATAATGGAGAGATTAGTAGCAAGGCAGTTGAGGCATTTTCCAGAGGATAACGTGATATTAACTAAATTTCAATCAGAATCTCGCCAGTGGCGCAGTACATGCAGTGCTCTGCATATTGTTACAATGGATATAAGGAAGGCTATCGACGATAGGAAGATGACCGTTTGGGTGTCTCTGAATTTGGTGTGCCGATTGGGAGTGCCTCAGGGTTCTGTCCTGGGACCACTACTGTTTTTTGTCTACATCAAGTTAGGAGTGTAAAGTATTGTAAAATTCACCTGTTTGTGGACGACGTGATGATATGGTACAGTGGATATCCAGATAGTATTATGGGTTGGTTTCAGAGAGTGAATGAAGACCTTGCAAGATTAGGAGAGTGGTCATTGAGTAACTAGCTGTCCCTTAACCCGGGCAAGACACAGTGGCTATTGGTTAGTACTTCGAAAATGCTAGCTAAATGTGATTTAGAGCTCATACTTCGACTGATCATTGGCAGTCAGGCAGTTCTTATAAGTAAACAAATGAAAGTACAAGAAGTGATTTTCAATAGCACTCTGACTTGGAAAGATCAGGCAATGGCTGATAGAGTTCCGATCTTTCTGCATCCATTGATGAGATGGAAGCAGTTATTGTCAGAAGAGGTAAAGGGGAGGTTGGTGTCCTCCTTGATTCTCCCTTTAGTTTGGTATTGCCATTCAATCTACATAGGCATTAACAGCACGGAGGACATCGGGATCTAGAAGGCAGTAAATGCGGCCATTAGATTTATTCATGGTATGTAATGGGATGAACATATTTCTCCAAAACGTTTGGGGCTGGGATGGCTCATAATAGGAATCTATTATGCTTAGCCAAAAAAGTTTTAGATACCAGATTGCAAAGAGACCTCTACGACTATTTCTCATGGATTAGGAGAGAAAGGCATGCCGGAATGCTCCAGTTACCTACCTTTAGAATGGACATATTCATGAGTGCAATCCACGTCGCAGCTTCGAGGGAGCTAAATTGCCACTTGAGGTGAGAGGGTCGTCGTTCTTCCGAAAGACCTCCTTTAAATATTTGCCAACTAGGCAAGCACATAATAGTGTTATTTATTTTGTAGTGGTCATTGGGAATTTGTTGGGGTGGGAATATAATTTTTATAATAATTTAAAATATAAGTATGTAGTCATATAATGATATACACATAAAATGTTAATTTGTTTATATTATTATTGTTTTTTTATGTATATTCTGAATTTAATTTTATTACTTTAAATGTTTTTGNTTTTTTTTTTTTTTTTGGAAATGGATTAGGATTAAAAAGTGTAAATGATAAGTAGCCTGAAATCATCAGGAAGAAAGGATGTGCATCCTATGACAATAAAGAACTAATCTAATCCCCCCTCTTTCTCTCCCCCTCCCACTCACTCTCCCTTTCCCTGACCCTCTCCCTCCCACCCCCCTCACACTCTCTCTCTACCTCCCTCCCACCTTCTCTCTTTCCCTCTCCCCCCCCCTCACTCTCTCTCTCCCTGTATATATCCTACTATTACTTTGTGGCTTTTTAAAATTAAATTTAACTTCATTTTATAGGTTTAAAAGATGGATATGCTGGTGTTGCACTTTACTCAAAGGTAAAACCCTTTAATGTTAAAATTGGTTTGGGATTAAAAGAGCATGATAACGAAGGAAGAGCTATAACGGCTGAATATGAAAAATTTTATCTAGTTGCCACTTGTGAGTAATTTATTTTTGTTTCTGGTTGTAATAATTCATTATATCTTACAAAGAGAAAAACTAAGAGGTTAAGGTTTAATTATTTATTTCAGATGTTCCAAATGCTGGTCAAGGACTAAAGACATTACCAAAGAGGCTGAAGTGGAATACAGATTTTCTTAACTATCTCAAAGAACTTGATGCTAAAAAACCAGTCATACTTTGTGGAGATCTGAATGTTGCTCATAAAGAAATAGACCTGGCAAATCCTGCAACAAACACCAAGCATGCAGGCTTCACACCAGAAGAAAGAGAGGGTATGACTGAGCTTTTGAAGCAGGGTTTTATTGACTCTTATAGGCATTTGTATCCAGACAAAACGGGTGCTTATACTTTCTGGTCATTTTTTGGAAATGCAAGAGCAAGAAATACTGGATGGTGAGTATACTTTTTTATAGTTTGTGTAGTTAAACAATCAAAAGTTTTCTTGAAGAGTAAATGTCAGCTTTTGAGCCCTTGATATTTTTTTCCTCCTTATCAAATCATTATGATAATATATTTGGATATTGCTCTACCATAACTTTAAAATACATTTTAAAAAAATTATATAATGATGTGGACTATAAATAGGAATTAATAAGACTGAACCCTGCAAAATACCTTATGTTTTTAGGGGGGTATTTATCTAATAAGATATAAATATTTTATATCATGTACATTGGAGTATTGTCATGGGATATTTATCCAGTGAAGTATCAAAGCTGTATTGCACTTCCTTTTTTTTTTTTATCACAGGGAGACAGAGTGATTCAGTCTCAAAATCATACTTTAAGGTGCACTGTTATCCCCAAAAAATAGAAAATAGTGCCTTGGACCATGGACTCTTAACACTTAATGTCATCAATCTAATAAAAATTCTGTCTTTTACTGAATTTCACCTGCCCATATAGTCTGGGACCTAGGAGGTTCATTATAATTACATTGTTAATCAAGGATGATTGGGCCGTAAATAAAAATAAGGAAAAAACAATCATAAAACATGTGCTTCAGTTTTCAATGATTACTTATGACCTACCGATCACTCTTTTGATAATTTTAAGATAAAGGAAGTGAAAAAGGATCACTGATGAGGGTATTTGAAATAGTGTAATTAGGGGTGAGATTAGAGAAGGATGAAGAAAAAAATTGGAGGGGTCCATTGACTGACAAGGATCCGATTCAAGCCCACCAGTGTTCTCTGAAATATGGAATGAAGAGGTGCTCTTCTTGGCCTCTGACTGTTGAAAGCATTTAAACTTATTTTTATAGTTGTCCATACATCTAATGGATACATTAGGGACTACAATTGATTGCTCAGTGCTCCTTATCTTTACCCTCTTATGAGGAGACCTTTCTTCTTAAAAGATTAAAGTAGAGATATTTAGAATGATTTCAAATCATTCAAAAACTATCCCACTTCTAATTTTGCTAATTCTAACTCCTGAAATATTTATTTTATTTTAAACAATTTTGTGTTAAGCTTCATTATGCCCACTACAATAAAAAAATATTTTTATAACACAAGACTTTTCAGGTATTTCATCCTCTTAATTTCTTTAATGTCTGTAGGCGTTTCATTATTCATTATTTCATACAATAATAAATTCAACCATTCATTTTATATTTCCAAGCAACATGCTAAATTTCATAAAAGAAAATAATTAATTTTATTTTATAAACATAAAATTGTTTAATTTTGCTGTGCACTTACTAAAACATTTTTTTAATGAAATAATTTTTTTAGTTTCATTACTCTTTACTATCACACCAGCTGCAGCTAAAACATTTTCTACTATTTCTTGACTTTTGGTATTCTCTCCTCCTATTGTTCTAATTTTGCTCAATAAGAAAATAAGTCTTTAATCCGAATTTCATCAGGAAATACCAGAAACTATGACATGTAGAATATTGACAAATACACACATGCACTCACACACACCCATATGTAAAGTAAATTTTAGGGACTTTTGATATCTAGTAGGTAGGATGGAGGAAAATATAGAAACTGTTTTGAGATTTTGAAAAAATCTTTCAGGTGTAACTTTGTAAACATTTATTTTATCATTAAACAAATTTGTATTGAGTTTCATTGTCTAAACAAAATATTACTATAATTTGTTTTGATGACTGTAGGATTAATTGGTTTAATGATTTTTGGTATGATTTAGAGTAGTTCAGCTTGTCACTGTGATGGTTATGAATTGAAGGTTTGATTTGGATATTAAAAGATTGGGAAAACTAGAAGTGGGGTATTAGGAAAGAGGCTTATAAGTGTAATGATCAGAAAGCAGGGAACTAAATTTTTCATGGTATGCGGAGCAGTCCATGGCAGCATAATCATTTATTTTTTGGTATGTTGGTATGGGTTATAAGGACCTGATTATGGGTCTCAAGGAAGGAACAGGTAGACTTTGGAAGAGTGGGTGGATCTGCGGTTATAACTATGGGGATGATTAGTAACGATATTTTCTTTATCTAAATCATATAGTTTATATACTGACAAAATATTAGCAACTTCCAACATGGTGACACAAATACAAGAACTTTGATCTTCACTGCCCTTACCACATCATTAGCCTTTCACTTGCTGTCAGAGTTACAAGACAACTGTGATAAATGCTGTCATAACAGTCCTCTGAGTAGCAACAAAGTTTTTCCACTCTCTCTCACTCTCGGAATGGCAGGGCCATCTATGGTGATATCACCTCCACCAACAGTTCTTGCCTATCATATTCACCAAGTCTTTCAAGACAACACCTCTTCCTTATTTCTATCATCCATCTCACAAGGTATACAACCAACCCTCTCAGCTGCATGATCATTATAAACACTTATATTTCTTCCTTCACCTACAGGATACCTCACTTAAATGGATTATTCTATGAAGAATTTATAACACTCAATAATTTAACTTAATAGAAATTCATTGTTCTTTTTCAGGGTTTGCCTCTTGCAGGTATTTTAATTTAAAAAATAATTAGTATTCTAAGAATTCAAAATTATATAGCTTTTTAATTAATAAGTCACATAAAATCTTTTAATCTAAAATAGTCAGTATTATGTTGGAAATGCTCAGTTAACATTTGTGATACTTTTGTTTTAAGTTTAGTCAACTTGAGTAGTATTCTCAAGTATTTATTTTTTGATCGTATAAATAAGAAAAAGTTTTTTTTTAGTGAAAGTTAACATATTTATCAATTATTTATTTTTTATTTCAGGCGCTTAGACTACTTTATATTGTCTGACAGACTTTTACCTCATTTATGTGATACTGTGATTAGAAACCAGGTGTTTGGAAGTGATCACTGTCCAGTGACTCTTTTCCTGAATATATAACAGCCACAATTAAATCTCTAAAGTACAAATTTGTTAAGATATCTCAACTTTCTTTTGAGTATTCAATTTTTTAACTGAAGAACTACATTTATTGTTGAAAGTGTAATGTTGTCAAAATAAATTTTTGTTAATATCTTTGCCAATTTATTTTTTTCATTTTTCCTGCAGTTCCAGTGTCATGAAGCTGCCCATAAAATTCACATCTAAGTAATTCTTTGAATAAGTACAAATATTTGTTAACATCCTAATGACCTCAGAATTAATTATTTGAATTTTAATTCATATGAAAAATATTAACTGAATATAGAGATGATATATTACCTTAAACCTAGCTGTTTTATTTTTCAAATAAAGATTTTGTTTATAGATAAGTTATTGAATCATTTACTGGAAAATTAAATTCTAAAAATATTACATATAATGTGTGATATTGGCATCAATTTTGCCTGAAGGATTTTTGTCCATTAAAAACTTTAATTATCATAAAGCCATCATTATTACTCTACCTATAAGAATTGAATATTTACTAAATTTAAGCAGATTTACTATAAGGAAGTCAAGCTGTTCCGTATTGAATCAGCTTGTTAATGGCTGAAATTGTTTGAGATGGAAGAGAGGTTTAGAGAAAGACCTAATGAAAAATTGTCACTATCTTTTTTGGTATTGGTTACGAAAAGTTATTGAATATAATAAGCCTATTCTATATCCTATTATATTTAAAAAAATGGATGAAAGTATAATTTTTATGTTTAAGAAAGTAACTTGGATGGTTAGTTAATCTCTTAATTATAAATTACAGAAAACTAATTCAATGTTTCTTTATATTGCAAAAGCCATTCATTGAATTTATTAATCAGTGGAAAAAATTTTCATTTTATATGATAACAAATAAAATATTTTTATAACAAGTTTAATGTATGTTTTTAATTTAATTTAATTAGTTTAAGTTATTTATTGAGGAGAGTGAAGAGCGATTACTATATAATATNAATAATTAAAATCACAATAGTGCATTTATAATAATTAAATTAGATTTAATTAAAATTTTAACATAGTATAAATTAACCGTGTATAAATATGTTTATGTTTTACTTTATAAGCTTTGATTTTAAATCAATAATTAAATATCTAGGATTTTCTAACCTCTGTGAATTATTATTATTCTCTATTGTATTACTTATTTTTACACTTCAATTGTGAAAAATAATTATAAAATCCTTGAAATCTTTACTATAAATAAGCTTATAATTAAATTATAAAATGTCAAGATTCTTTTATGTTATTCATTCTTTTAAGTGGAGAGCAATAGTAAAAGAGGGCAGTCTTGTATTTGCAATTGGTGAAAATTTATAAAGAGCAGCGTATTAAAGTTTTTAAATGTATTTACCTTTGGATTTTGAAGACTGATAAATGTATTGACTTCTTTTCATTATCCCCTTAAAGCTTGGTAATCTGCTTAAGTGCTTCCTACGTGACAAGTGTCTTCATTTATAATTTTAAGAATAAATCTCATTTTTTAGTATCCTTAATATACAAATCATAAGTTTCTTAAAATATATTTTATTTACATATACATATTTTTCATTTTATAAACTATGATGATTCAATTGAAGTCATCTTTTCCTTTTTTTCCTGCTCCTTTCAAGTCATACTGAAAAAAGTAATCAAAATAAAGAAATATTTTTATTATAAATATAATACAAAAATTTAGAAAAGAAAATGTGTAAAAATACACATCGTTGCTCAAGGCTAGGTTATATTTTAATTTCAGTAAGGAAAATGTTAGTTAAATCTTTTTCTGTAATTAGTTTTCCTAGGCTCTGTTTTAATTTAATTTGCATAGTATAATGTTGTTACACACACACCCAATGCACTCGTCTTTTAAATGAAGTGCTTGTTTTTAGTAACTGAGAATTTTTTGAGATAGTGAAATCATGTCAGAAAATAGCAGACCACACACCAAAAAAAAGTAAGACAAAATAATAGGTTATGTCATATTGTTGTCACGAAATAGATAACAGTTTTTGCGCCGGGTGCATTAAGGTTTATGTAGGAATGATTAGTAGGATAAAATTATTATTTAGCAAAGTTAGCCATTTGAAAGTGAGAGATACATGAAACAGGACAAAATTTGATGGGAGCTGATGATTGAAATAACAATAGCAAAAGTGATGGTTTTCACTCATCAGCTAAATTGTATCACTTAAGTGGGTGTCAACTTAAATTTTATTAAAAAACTGTCTTTGTTCTAGCATTAAAATCATTTTTACAAATCAGTAAATTGTTTACCTTCATTGAGGAGTGGGGTTAACCTGCAATTTTTAATGTAATTAGATTCATTTAATGTGCTAGTTAACCCTCTTTTGATGTAACAAAACTTATATACTTTCATGAATGACACTCATATTTCAAAGGTAATTATTTTATCAAATATATTTTTATTGTAGAGCTTGCTTAATTTAGGGAGTTCCTGCACGATGAACTGTTCTATTCATTCTTATTAGTGATAGTTCATAACATTAGTAACTGAGCATACATTTTTAAGAATTTTAAAAAGTTTATTTTTATTAATTACTATCGATACAATTCTTTTTTGTAAATATTTATATACGAGTTACAGGAAAAGTCGTGCTAGATCTGTTGAGGGCGTAGAGTACCCATCATTTCTGACTTATTTCACTATGAAACACCATACCCTAAACTTAACCCTTTTCGAGATATTCGACTTAATTTTCTTATTGAAAATTGCCTATTTTTCTACTGGCTACTAAAGTGAATTTTGTTTATTTTGTGTGTCTTATTGTTATTGTATAATAGTATAAGTAAGTACATGTATATGTGTAATAAGATGCTTTAGAACGTTAATCATTAAAATAGTTCATAAATTAATTGAATAGACCTTTGTAGACAAGTGAAAATTAAAAAATTAAAAAGATATTAGAAAGCTTATAAATATTTATTTGGTTGTGGTTTATTATCCCACGTAAATTTTAAACAATTAATGAGAGGGAATAGAATAAAAAAATCTATCTGTCCCAGCCAGGGCCCGAACTGTACTGGCTGGGACAGATAAATTTTTTTTATTCTATTCCCTCTCATTAATTGATTGGAAAGTTTATTTTTCTTTAAGAGATATTTTAAGAAAATACTATGGCAGTTGTTCGGCAGATGTGTTTTGAAATATCTACGTTTCATCAGCTATCTAACGTGGAATAACAATTTAGGGTTATATTTAAATGCATTGAAAACACAAAGTTTCTTAGGCGACGGTGGAGACCTTGCCGAATCTCCTTCAATAACGTGTACCGGTGTCTAATGGTACGGGTATAGGCCAAGAGTATGCACTGTAAACCACACTCTCCATTGCGAAAGTCCCAGATAACGGGCAACAATATTAGTGGAAGTAGTCGGATCTGCTCGAAAGCGTTGCACTAACTCATTGTCCTGTTCTTCGTCGTCATTAATTCGTGGTCTTCCCATGTCTGTATTTCGTCTCAAAAGAGAGCTGGTTTCTCGAAGTCTTCGAAAATCTTTGTCAAAAACGGCCACATCCGTCGCTCGACGACCTGGGAAGCGAGTTATGTATTCGTTGCGAGCTTGCGCAGATACACAATCGCAGTATCCGTGACAAATAAGCATATCAGCATATTCCTCGGGTGTCATCTTCAACACCTCCGTATCACAAGTACAAATCCGAGTCAATACAAGTCCGATTAACAAGCACAGTAGTCAGAAATCAAAAGAAATAGTCCAGAATCACAGCCAAGTCGAGAAAAAAGAGCAAAAATCGTTTTGCTTTGTGATATCGATCACACCTACTATGTACGAAGCACATAAGCAGACTGACAACCAAAACAATATCCCTTGTTGTTTTCCCAGCCCTAACCGTTTTTTTTTCTTTTATTTGCACCTACATAAATCGTCACTTGTCTCGCTCGCACAATAGACCAATAGACGCGGGACTGTTAGAACTGCTACCTGGAGCGTCCCAACTACTTTTTCTTCCCAAAAAATGTAATAAAAACCCTAGATTGTTATACCTCGTTAGATAGCTTTATTTTTGGAGAATTTTATTAATTAAGAAACTGTTTTGAGAAGTTTTAAGTACTATGGCCATCGGTAGTATAAAAAATAATAATAAACTTTAGTAATCAATCTGAAAAACCAAAGAATAAGCTTCCCCCCAAAATTTAAAAAAAAAACCCTGCAATAGTTTCTTAAATACTTACTTATATATTTAAA
>KZ807367.1:194679-207275 GCA_000696205.2 Oncopeltus fasciatus | reverse complement strand
ATAAATAAAATATATCTATAAAATAAATTTAATATATAAAAAGAATATAAAAAGTCAAAAGAATAAAAGAAAATTATGTATTATATTATATATTATATTTCATGAATGTATTTATTTATAGCAATGATGATGATATTGAGGATTTTTCAATTTGGTCTTCTTCTAAACTTCCTCTTCCTATCGACATAAGTCAGCCTCTCATCATCAAGCGGTCAGCAAAAATAAGCTTAAATACCGAATATGGGTGGAGCCAGATGAATGAAAGAATGATGAATCAATTTAAAGTTGTTGACGCTTGAAAGGAGAAATTTTTCATTCGTCGTGAGACAGCGAGAACAACATTATTACTTTTCGGTAATTCAACTAAAACTATGAAGAAATATGTTCATGGTAAAGTAAAACTGAAAAACTTCTTCTGGACAAGCTATAACCAAAATGTAAGCCAACAACGAACAAGTCAATAAATACCGTTTTCATCATATCTATTACATCATCTGCTTGATGAATTAGAAGTAAATAATAGATAGATTAGAAGTAGATAATTAGCGTTTTATTTATTATTAACTTTTCACACATGTCCGTCCAGTTGTAAACTTCGCTTTTCCAAGTATTTTCTCCTTAACTTCAAAATTCTCAAACTACAGAACAAATAATTACCTATTAGTTGTTTCGGTAGCATAATTGCACGATATACTGAGATAACGTAAATTCATTTTAATACTATATACAATTTATAGCCATAGCTGATTTCTCTATCTCTTTGCTCTTAATTTAGAACAAATATTAAAATTTAAAACGACATTCAAGTTCTCAAAATTTTTACTTATTTTGAAATTTTTTTCCTAATTCTCCTCTTACAAAAATAAGTTTTGAATAATAAGGAAACTGGATAGTTTTTATTAGGAAAACAAAGTTAGTTTAGTTATTGTTACTCAGAATAATGTTTTAAAAAGTCTAATATTATGGTCAATGTTACTTGGGAAATAACAGTTCATTTTTCTGCATAATGAAAAAATTTTACAAAAAAATTCCTCGAATGTCACTCACCCAGAAAAAGGAATGAATAATTCATAGAAGTTAATATCACAGGTCTCCATATTATCATATGTAATGTTTCTTCATTGTGTACACGCAATCACGAGAAATGAAAATTTCTTAAAATCCGTAGATACGTGTCCTCATATAGCTACTGACGCCCTAAAAACGTGTAGCGGAAGCACGCTGTTGGAAGTGACTTGGATATTCAATAGGTGGACGTCATGAGTTCCGTGCGAACGGAAGATCGTTCACGATCTTTTGTCGAAAAGAACTAAAGGTTTTTATTTTGTCCATAGGTGTTTATAAAAAAGGCGTTCACAAGTTGATAATTCTTCTCCCATAAGTTATTGCTCAACTATACCGTAAATTCTGCTAAAACATAAATTAATTTTTATACATGTATTAAGTAACTGGAAATTAAAAGAAAGAATGAAAAAATGGCACTCTCTCAAGTGTTAAATATTACTTAGGACCAAGTAGATGATTGTTAGCAATGTAATAATAATTATTAAATCATAATAAATAAATAATAACAATTTAATCATGATAAATTCAAGTGGCAGATAAAACTCTCATACCTTCTATTCTCCGTCTTCATTGGTTTCTGCAAACCATCTCCCGTTGGCGAGCGCTTTCCGACATTGTCCATCTTCTGGCCGAATACATACGTTCATGAAAGACAGAAGACAGCATAATCCATAGGCAAACACAAACACATTTACAAAAGCTTTCGGAACACTTAGAACACCTCAACAAAGGAGATCACAACCAATCCCTACCTCAACCTATACCTGGAATAATGGACTCTGACCCTCATAACTCGAACGTGCGACAGACCTTATCGCCGACAAAAGTGACCGTTACAGCTACCTGACACAACTAACTCACAGAATACAAACACAGTTGAATACAGACCGTGACAGTGAACGTATGTATTCGGCCAGAAGATGGACAATGTCGGAAAGCGCTCGCCAACGGGAGATGGTTTGCAGAAACCAACGAAGACGGAGAATAGAAGGTATGAGAGTTCTATATTCATTGGTGGTTGAAATAATAATAACCCTTTAGATTATTTACCTGGCAGATAAATGTTTTTTTTTGTGTGTTTTTTTTTTAAGTTTCTTACTACATATTTTCGTAGATTGATATAATTCTCCAACAGTGCTTGCACCATTTTGGAAATTTTAAGCCAGCTTTAGACGGGACCGATCTTGAAGAGAAGGTACGAAAGTTATCTTACGAGATAACCTCACGTTGGGAAGTGTCTCCCCGTTGACAGGTACTCAGACCGGCTTTTATTGGTACTAAGAATCTCTGGGCTCAAGCAGTATACTTGGCCGGACTCGAGAAAAACTTACTTCAAATGAAATTTTATGTAGAGCTGGCTAGAAACTCCCTAAGAATGGACGCAACTTATTTGCTCATCAAACAACGCTTTTTTTTTTAAATTAAATAATTTCAAAGAAGATATCTTTAGAAATGACTTCATTTATATGAAAATGCCCTCAACTCTTGTCTCCCTTTTTCAAATATCATACTGGCAGTGTTTTGAGATTTCCTCTCAGAAATCGTAAAATGTATAACTCCAACTAATGCATATGCCCATATACAGTAACTAATACCTAAAAAATAACATTAGTAAACAACTTTCCAATATTCATAAGTTGAATTCCTTAATTTTTAGTAGCAAATATTTTTTTAAAGCAAATACTTGCTTAAACAAAACTGGGTCAACCTACATTAAAATATATTATGTTCAGTGAAATGGTTTTAAAGTTATAACATAAATATTCATGTGTTTTTATGCCCTTAAAATCCAAAAAAAAACGGCTTAAGATTGCTAAATTTACTTTATTGGTCCTTAGTCTTAATATATATAAGATAATTATTGATATGTTGATATCAACTTGAATAAAATAACCCATGTATTTCATAATTGACAAGTACGATTTGATTAGAATGACATAATTTTTGTTTCATTTATGGCTCAGACACAGAAAAACACACACACACACACTATTTTAAATTTTTTCATAATTTTTTTAATGGTAAATGGAAGTTTGGATCTGAGTATAAATGTATTTTATAGGCCAATAAAAAAAATCTTCACGTAAGCTTCGACGGTCGTCAGATGTATTTACCGTTTCTTCTTCCGGGTTGGACCGTGTCAAGTTGTTGATATTTGCCGAACTTTCGCACATCACGTGATGTGTTCTTCAGCCCTGAAGAAGCCATCACATGATGTGCGAAAGCTCGGCAAATATCAACAACTTGACACGGTCCAACCCGGAAGAAGAAACGGTAAAAAAATAAAATCTGCCAAAAGAGTAACTCAAAGCTAAACTTCCGGTGTATTCCTTAACAGGACGCCTAGCTCGACACGTACTTCTAATGAAGATGAATGAATGTTTCCTTTTAAAGGCTTCGGATGCTTACTGACAGTAGCGCTATATAACAAAGTATATACAGACGTATGTGTTTTAAAAGTCATTGTGTTTTTAGGCTATGGTAAAGCAATAAGAAGGAACTTCCTCACAAGGTAGAAGTTTGGAAAACTTTTAACTTTTTTCTTTCTTTTAGCGTCCCTAGATACTACCCTTTCTTTAAATGTTGGTATAACTGTATGCCCTCGTACAAACACATACATTAGTACAAACTAAATTCAGGCAAAGAGTTTTTTTTTTTAAATTACTGGCTAAGAAATTGATAAAAATATAAATGCAGTAGAAAAAAATTAAAACCGATATCCGTATATATGTATGTATGACTATGTATATAAATACATCGATAAATACCAAAACGTTTATTTATAATTTATTATATTCTATTACAATATAACTCCCATTACTTGTAACATCTTGGCTACTAGGTTGCGCAAGGGTTGTCGAGCACTTCGAGGGGTGACTGTTTCGGATTTCATATCTTCAGTTGTCAGGTCTCGATGAGCTTGAAACGAGTTCATAGTCTATAAATATAGTTATAGCGTCAGGATTACAAGACCCGAACGGATCCCCTGAGCTACCCTGACGTCCTGGCTTTCAGTTTCCAGTCAAGCTACAAAGTATGAATGGAGAATCATCCTGATTCACAAAGAAAATCAAAGGGGCGCCATGCTAGCTCAGGGGATCCGTACGGGTCTCGCAATCCTGACGCCGCGGGTTCAAATCCCGCCCAGCCCAGGTCAATCTTTTATTTATAATATAGAAGCTTGTCCTGAGCCATGGGTGTTTAAAATGGGGTGGCAAACTGTAGATAGCCCCTCCCTCCAATGACCCTAAGTGGTTGCAAATTGGAAGTCATAAAAACGTTTGATAATAGCGAATTAAAACTAAATAATTTTAATGGAAAAAAAAAACTAGACATAATTAGCGTTTTATGAACTTTAATCGATGAAAATTCATTTCCATCGCTTCTAATCTTTAATGTTTTTAGAAAATATGCTTATTATGGAGGGTATTTGAAAATGTGACTCTCCTTTCCATTTTGAAATAAAGTAAACTGTTTTGGTACTTGATCTTATTACCGTAATAAATTTGAGACATTTTGTCTTAGCTAAAATTTGTAAAATGTAACGGAAGGATTAAAAGAAAAACCAATTTGAAAAATCCCTTATATCTCTGCTTTTGTCTGTTTTAAAGTTATATAAAGCAATGGATATAAAAGGACACTTTCAAGATTTTTTACATTCCCTACATTAAAAAAATAAAAAAATAAAATAATGAATAAAGACAAAAAAAAAAAAAAAAAAAAAAAAAAAAAAAAAAAAAAAAAAAAANAAAAAAAAAAAAAAAAAAAAAAAAAAAAAAAAAAAAAAAAAAAAAAAAAAAATTAGAATGAGCTAACTTAGGTTGTATCTAAGAGAGTTCATCTCAATCTTCCCACCAGGATGATGAGGGTTGATTGGGCTAGATTCAGCCTTCGCAGGACCCCTTTTCATCTTCTTGTCCTTTCGGCTTGTGAGATAAAATTGTAAATATTCATCTTTATTAAAACATGGTAAATCTGCTGGGTTTGTAAGCTGAGCAGATTTACTATGTTTCATTAAAGATGAATATGAATAAGAGTTAAAATTTTATTATTGAGGTATTAATATTGTTAAATAGCAGTTTGTGTGACAAGTGTATTTGCTCCTGTTACCTCTTTTTGCCAGTTAGCAGTGAGAGAGGCGGTAGGAGTGTGTGGAAAGGACCTCGCAGGAGAGTCATATTAAAGTTGCTAAATATTAGATGGAGTTCTTCTGGTGACCAATGCTTCTCGCCGGAGACCTAACTCAGGGCTTTTCAAGTTGGTCTCGCCCACTCACCGCCAAAATACCCCACACTTGTAACTTCCTCGGCCGCATTTTGTATGGATAAGTAGTTCTCAACATACTTGCACTTGCCAACTTTTTTAATACATTCAAGCTTCCTGTACACGCTTCATTTTTTTGGAAAACCTCTCAAATATCACAGAAGAACTTATTTTATAGATAACTTTTACCTTTTAGGTAAAGTAAACTTGAAATTGACTCCTGAATTTCACATGGGATTTCCAATAGAATGTTTGAAAATTCAGATAGGCCTTTTATAATTTATGACTGGGATAGTTCTAAAGAAATTTTCTTTGTATGTGAGAAGCAAAATATTTCATGGAGTAATTTCTTTCCCTAAAGTAGTTGAAAAACTTGATGCTCAATGAGACCCCTACCCCCTAAAAAAATTACTAAAACAACCTTTATTCAAATAATTTTAATTACTTTCTCTGATATTATTGTAGAATTTGGTATTTCTTCAGTACCGTAAGTTGTAGAATACTTGAATACGATTCCAGCTTCAAAGTTATTCTAACAAACTGGAGGGGAGAGGGGATATTAAACTTAAGCGACAAGAATTCCAGAGATGCTATGGGCTCTTATGAATACTGATAAACACACGCTCAAAGCACACAACAGGGAATAAACTGACTCTTAACAAGACATTACGAACGTTCTGATTATATGGAACAGAATTATAGGGTGCCACTAAGTTTTATAATACCCTACGAATACGATCCTTTCCATCCAAATTCCTAAGTATATTTAGAGAATGTTTCTTATTATTTGTCCAACTTCACTTTCCATCACGATTTTAATATCCTGTATGTGTAAAACCCCATCTCCTCCCGCTTTGTACTCTTCCGTAGCGAGCTCCCATTGCATCCTAATCCACATGCCAAATCCCTCTTGTCGGACTCCAATCCTTATAATGCTCCTCTACTTCCCGACGATTAAAACGAAGATGGCATCGCGACCTTTTGGGCCTTGAGACCAAAATATATTAGTCAAAGGGCCCCTTCACTATGCAAACTGACATTTAATTAATTTTTTTCCACCAATAACAAGTTAAAATCTATTTACACCATCCTCAAAGACCCCATCCCCCTTCCTAACAGAACTAATGTCGTCTATAAAATTCCCTGTTCCACACCGCATTGCCAAGGTTCTTACATTGGACAAACAAAAAACCCGATTTCCCGCAGAATTAATAGCCATAAAAATGACATCAAGAATAAACTAATAAAAACTGCCCTCACCAAACATGTTTTTCATGAAGCACACACATTTGACTTCGATAGCTTAACTATTCTTTCCACTGAACCCTACCAACACAAACTTCTTTTGTCTGAAACCGTTCACATCAACTTACAACACTATCCAGTTAACGACAGAACAGACATAGAACAAATTTCCTCAACTTATTCTAACATTTTTAACATTTTAAAAACCAACAACCCTCCGTCTCAATAAACCTGTCAAAACATTTTTCTCAGTTCCAAAGTCACTTATTCCCAATAATACCCTTCCCTTTTTTTCCTTTGTCCTTTTATTGCCCTCTCTTGTAACAGGCCGCTTTCCATTTACACCTTCCGCCTGCCTTGTACCTGCTACCCCCACTCCCCTTTCTACTTCATAACTCAAAACAAATTCATAATGTTCAGTCATGGAAATGTGAACTTAGGGACAGGACGTCCTCTCTCATCTTCATGATAGGTAGGTGTGGCAAATTACTGCTTTAATGATATTTCAATTTTTTCTTGTCAATTAGTTGTTGGTTTGCATGTTTTTTTCAAATTGGTTCTTTTTTCAATATTGTTTTCATAAACTTTTAATTGTCTTACACAGTTTTCTACTTTCATACTCTTGATATCACATTATATTATAATTCTCTATTATACTAATTTCAAATATTACTGTATTCTCATGACATTGTATTTCTACAGACCTGAAGATGGCTTACAATGTAAGCCGAAACGTTGGCAGGTAATCCTTCATTAAAAAAATACATTTTTTTAATTTGTGTTTTTTTTTTTGGATCTACCTCGACCGAACCCCAACTAAAATCATCTTAGAATTGACATTTAATTATTTTTTTTTTTTAATGTATGCTTATATTTGTTTGTTGTTACATAAAATGCCACCAAATTAATGTTATACATAATGATTTTAATTTAAAAAAAAAAAGTTTAGTTTTTTTTTATCATGCCTTCCAACTATTTGTTGCCTTGTCCAGTAAGAGCTACTAGGCCTCACTGTCATTCCATCCTCCCTCCTGGAGATCTACTCCTACCTCTTCAAAGATCCCCTCCATTATCTGAAACAATGATAACTTTTCGGCTCCTTTTTTTTTTTAGTAGGCTTCGTCATTTTAAAAATTGCTAGCGCGTGCACAAAGAAATGTGTATATTAAATATTAAACAGACCATGGGTTCGATAAAGATCTGAAGATTTTTTTAAAAGTCCCGTCATTGTTTTTATCTGCCATTAGAATGAGCTTGATTGATGACTAAAAGTGGCTGTCAGTTAGTAGATCTTACCTATCCACAAAATACATAAAAAATTAATTTGAGGTGGTTTTGAATTTGTGTTCAATAGTTTTTACAGGAAAAACTGTCACTCTCAACTCAAAAGTTATCTTCAAGGAATAATAAGATCGAAAATAATAATTAAAATTTTCGTTTTTCAAAGTGAATTTAATTTCAAGATCTGTTTACTTAATACAATAGCAATTTGGATTGGCCTCTGTGTGTCAAATGTCATCTGAATAATAGTTCCTTTAATACCTCTAGAAAGTAGGCTAAATTGGTATAATATACGATTTATTTTTTGAGTGATACTGTTGGTACGACCCAACTTCAGTTATTCGGTTAACGAATTCAGGAAAATCATTCCTTCAACTTCTCTCTCAAAGCTGACTGATTTTGTCACGCTGATTTTGAACTAGGGCCAGGGCAAGATGCAAAAAACTGTCATTTAATACTTCCCAGGTGTTTGAGATTTTATTATTAATTTTTATTCTTAAATATCCGGACAATAGGGACCTAGTATCAGTTGCTGTTAAATACATGGGAGATATTGATTATTTCAGTAAATATCGGTAAAGAAGGGGGGGATTCCATAATCAATAAATCTACAAATGTCCTAGGCCAATGGGAATAATGCAATTCAAATAATGGCTTTTGGTACATTATCCAATGGGATCATTTGGTAATAAGGACAAAGGAGAAAAGCCTGAAATATGAGAAAGGTTTTGAATAATTTTTAACACAATTTTTTTAAATATTTATATCTAAATAAGAAAGGGTCAGTATCTAATCTGAGAGTTTTCACACGAATATACAAATATTTTTATTAAGGCATAAAGGAGTTGTGATATCTCTTTTAGAATGTGATAACTGAGCATGAAAACATCCTAAAAAATCTCGAAGGGCACTTAGGAAATGTAAAAAAAAAAATGCCTATCGTCTATTTCCAGTGCATTAGACAAGATCCTCTTGAAGAGACATTGTCCTTGTGGGGCTGATAAGACGAGGGCTGGTTGTCAGAAATGGAGATCACGGCTGGGACATTAGTCTGGACTTGTCTCATCGACCTGTTGTCCAGGGATTAGTTCTAGTCCTCCTATGTCCGATCTCTGGAGTGAATTGTTTCAAAGTGGGACCCTTTTGAGAGGAGTGGGAAACGGAATGCCGCTCAATCCTCCACGCTAGATTCTTAAATATATTTCTCAGCAACAAACAAAGATAAAGATGTTAAACTATTTTGAAATTCTTTCAATATCAAATATAAAATTATTCAATTTTTTATAGAAAAAAGATCAAATAGCGAATTTGGTTTACCAATTTTATTCAATCTTAATGTTTCAATCTTGTTTTATTCTGTTCCCTCTCATGAATTATTCTTAATGTTCAATGTTTTATATGATGTAGGAGGATAAAGAGTGCTCCGTCTCTAATTGAATTATTAAATATATTTTTTAACTATTTTTCCAACATAATGATAATTTACGAAAGAAATTACATTCTACACATATCACGCTCGATAAATGTCCTAAATAACAGTGATAATTGCGATAATATTTAGGTTTTTATAATTAGGTTCTCTCCCATTAGATACAAATGTTAAACGCCGATATTCTTCTATATAGTAATTATCTATATGTATATATAAACAGCAATATTATCTATACTTACCTCGCTTTTGTTTTAAGGAAGAGAGAAGAAAGTAAAAATTCTGACATACGAATAGGAGTGTCTCTGCATCGAAGTTATCAGTACAAATCTAAATTTTAAATTTCATCTGAAGATGACTCAAGAAAACTTTACAATATTGCCTCTGAGTAATTTTAGAATTGCAGGTTGAGGTTTTCATAATAAGTTCTTGCAGTGAAAAAAAATTGATAATTGCATTCTACACTTATTACATTTAGTAAATAATTCTCTGAATGTTTCTTTGAGGAATTACCTTAACATAAACGTATTTTCAATAGTTTCTTTTTGTGAGAAGAATACTTTGTCTGCCATTTACGAAGCACCTAACTTTTCACACAAGATAGTAAGGAAGTTTAGTTTTCTTCTAAATAGTTGCAGTTTAATGTGTATTTTTTGTACTTTTGGTTAGTTACGCATTATTAAAAAAATAAATCAACATTTTTTGGATAAATACTTTGCCTATTGTCGCTAATTATTATTTATTGGTGACTCCTTGATCTCGTGCTAAAGTGAGTTAACTAAGAATTTACTTGTGTTATGTTGAATTCAAGATAAAAGAATGAAAGATTGTGCAATTCATAAACTTTAATAAAGTACATTAATTGCTGACTTAAGTTAATTGCTTTGTCGTTAATAATTTCAGTTACGGAAGAAGTCAAGCGCAAAAAGTATGAACTTGAGTATTGAGTATGACTTTTTTTAAAAAAATTTTTAGTTTAATTCTTTATTACTTTTATTTTATATTTTTAAAATGTGAATTATTATATAATTTTTATTCCTTACGAATGAAAACTTTTTCTTCTTCTTTATCCTCAAATACAATATTGCAATTACTTTGGCCAGACGAAATTTGGTTGATAGTGGAGAAGGTGGCGGGGGGAGGGGGTTTCCGAGCGAGGAGCTGCTTAATCAGTCGTGTCTTCTCGAGGTCGATATGACGAGAGACAGCTCTTATCTCTGGCAAGGGAGCTGGCTGGCCGTCCTCGGCTTAGTGAGCATGTCTTCGAGGGGGTCTTCTTCAGTGGTCTCTTACCTTACGCTATATATTGAAGAAGAAAAACAAATCTGGACTGCCCCAATCACACAAGCCTCACGCGATCTCAGAGATATATCCTGCTTCTTTTATCCTAGTGGAGCGAAAATTTCGTACGTTAAAGCGAATCGTGCATCATAAATAAATAGTAAAATGTAGTAAAATTTAGGCGACCTTTGGATTCGTATTCCTCTACAAACAATAAAAAATTGAAGCTTTTTATCTAAGATGATTTTAGTTGGGGTTCGGTCGAGGTAGATCCAAAAAAAAAAAAACACAAATTAAAAATATGTATTTTTTTTAATGCAGGATTATCTGCCAACGTTTCGGCTTACATTGTAAGCCATCTTCAGGGCTGTAGAAATACAATGTCATGAGAATACAGTAATATTTGAAATTAGTATAATAGAGAATTATTATATAATGTGATATCAAGAGTATGAATGTATAAAGCTATGTAAGACAATTAAAAGTTTATGAAAACAATTTGAAAAAGGGCCAATTTGAAAAAAAAATGCAAACACACAACTTATTGGCAAGAAAAAAAAAATTTGAAATATCATTAAAGCAGTAATTTGCCACACCTACCTATCATGAAGATGAGAGAGGACGTCCTGTTCCTAAGTTCACATTTCCATGACTAAACATTATGAATTTTACTTTTTCTCAGAGTAAAAAGGAGTGGGGGTAGCAGGTACGACCGAACCCCAACTAAAATCATCTTAGAATAATATCTACGGTCAACAAACTCTCCTATTGAAGCTTTTATTGTAATACTTATTTCTATATAGAATGTACATGGCCTCGCGACCTCTTGGGTCTAGACACTAAATTTATTGAGACTGGGGTCAATGGGCTCCTTTTCCCTGCAAAGTGACATTTAATTTATTTTTATTTACTTATTTTTCTTTTTTTGTATGTATATACAATATACTAAGCCATCAAATGATATGATATTTTATTAGCTAATATATATATATACATTCTACACTTTGGCATTTAAACAAAAAATTATTCGCATCATATGGCCTGCATAATCTCAAATGGTTATTCTGTTGATGCATGGTTTCCTTAATAACTGCAGGATTATATATATATANTATTAAGAGGAAAACATTTTATACGTTAATAATAAGAGGATAATAAGAGGATAGAATTTTCGGGAAAGAAAAAATTTGCACTAGGAATTACCTCACATATATATATATAAAAAGTTTATATTACATTCTGCTCAAAAAACATCTCATGATTTGATGGCATACTATAATATTCATATAATATAAATACTGCATATTCGGACACATCATTAAATGACTTAAGAGTCATGTTAAGACATAACCTTAACCAATTGTAACCAATTTCAAATGCACAGGAAAATTGAGATTCGGCAAGGAATAGATTACCTCTTCCATAAATTCTTTGAAATCGATTTACACATCTGAAGCATCTCGAATCGATAGTTGTAGGCAGAACTGGTTCCTATAACAACGAGTATGGCTGTTTCTAAATCTAGATTGACGGATTTTTTTGTTCTTTCGCCACAATCTATATACCATTCAGAGGGATAACAATTTTCGTGAGAAAGAAAATACGGAGGCGGCTGGGTCGTGAAAAGAGACTTAAAGTAGACACAAATTTTTGAATGAGTTGCCTGTATTTTAATGCAATATATAAGTTATACCTGTAGCCTTCTTAGGAGTATATAATAAATTTCTTTTTTGCCTACAGTACAGCTATGACAATATCACAAGCACATTATCATCAAATTAAATTAACCAAAGACGAATTACACATTAGCATACAATAAGTATTAGCATCAGCACATTATATTAGCAATAACAACATATATATGTGTGTGTGTGCGTGCGTGTGCGTGTGCGTGTGCGTGTGTGCGTGCGTGCGTGTGTGTGTGTGTGTGCGTGCGTGTGTGTGTGTTTGCGTGCGTGCGTGTGTGTGTGTGTGCGTGCGTGCGTGCGTGCGTGCGTGCGTGCGTGCGTGCGTGCGTGCGTGCGTGCGTGCG
>KZ807367.1:180879-191113 GCA_000696205.2 Oncopeltus fasciatus | reverse complement strand
AACTGCCTGGAAAGCAGGAAAATAAATAAAATAACTGTTACTGGGGAAAAATAACAAATAATAAGTAAATAAATTTTAGTAAAAAGACAAATAATAATGAGGAAGCAATAAGAGAACACAATATTCTTTGCACTATAAGTATTACTTTTTATTTTTACTCCTTTAGTACCTGAGTTCTTTCATGACCAATGGTCCCAGTCTCAAAGCCACAGCAAATTCAGGTTAATACTTATAGTGCGAAGAATTGGGGTTTCATGCTTCCTTCTAATATATTCTTTAATATTTTGTTTAATTTAACTGTTTTTTATTTATTTGTTTATTGGGGTTTTCTTTAATTTCTCGCTCTTTAAACCTTAAATAAAGGATATTTCTTAAGCTCGATTGTGGGTTTTCTTTATAATTAATTGAAAAGTTTTGTCTTTCCCACAAAATCTATATTTTTTGCTCAAACGTTTTCGACCCTAATGCATCATCCTGAAGCATCATCAATAGTAGTGATTTCTACAAGGCAGTGGCTTGTACGGAGCTTGTACTGGGGGTAGGGTCGAAAATGTTTGTGCAAAAAATATAGATTTTGTGGGGGAAGACAAGCATTTTTATTACCTTATAAAGAAAACCCACAATCCAGCTTAAGAAATGTAAAATAACATTATTTTGGTGCGGTTTAATACGATCAAACTTTGACTCTTAAAAAATCTAGAGGCAATTCACATATCTCACATGTAAAAACCCATGAGTTATTTAACAGTCTTTATAAGACACTTAGATTTTATTAGTTTATGTAAGAGACAAGTACTTTTAATTACTTATAATTTTATAATTGTCTTATATATATATATATANATAATAAATTTGAAAAAAAAAATAATAATAAACGTTCACCTTAACTTATGATGTTCACGTAGGCTTTGACGGTCTTCAGCTGTATTTATCGTTTCTTCTTCCGGGTTGGACCGTGTCAATTTGTTGTATGAGATTCATGACAAATCAAGTTATTCATATTGGTAAAATGATTCTATTTCTGATCAACTTCGATTCTTCACCGATACAATTTCTAATTTTGGAGAACCTAAAATACTTTATGTTCAAATTATATATTTGGTATATGAGTTTCAGCAAACCATTGGTTGTGTTCGGTATTGTTGCAATTGGCTTAAGGAAAAAAATATATTTGTTTTTGTTTTTTCCAAAGTTAAATTTCCAGATAAAAACTAAACATCATGAAAGGAGAGTCTTTTTACCCTATTCTAAACATCTATATCACTAAATAAGCTATTATTCATCAATTCTATTTTCAGCCCTGAAGAAGCCATCACATGATGTGCGAAAGCTCAGCAAATATCAACAAATTGACACAGTCCAACCCGGAAGAAGAAACGATAAATTAACTTATGATGTTATATGTGTAATATAATGTGCTATTTACAGTTTATTGCCATCTATAATAACATGTTGAATTTTAATTTTCACTATTACCAGTATAATAAATATGATTCTTCAACTTCTAATGGAAAAACATATCGGTATTCGGCATAATGCTTCTTTTGCAATTTATAATTCACATGCTCAGTAAATTTAGAACTTTCTGGTTAAGGAAAAGAGTAAAGTTCCTTTTTCTTTTTTTTTTTTAAATATTGTGTTGAAATACAAATGAAAAAAAAAAGATTGAAGAGTGGATTGTAAAAATAAATGGCAGAAATAAGTGGTTATTCTACCACAAGAAGAATAATTTGAAAATCAACTTTTCAAATTTTTGGACGTTTCTTGGATTGCTGGCCGTTTCTTTGGTTTTAAAAAAAAACTGCGAATTCCAACAAAGGGAATGAGGACCTCATCAGACTCAAGATTTTTGATAAATCGCTATTTAGAAATCAGGAAATTGTATTATTTCTTGAACCGCCGTAAATCATTAATTTCGAGAAGCGAAATTTGACAAATTATGTCAGTATAGGTATAGACAGAGGTATAGGGATAGGTATAGGTACAGGTATAAGAATGGCGCACAAGTCCACTATGGAAGTGCATTGCTGCGCGCTCTAACGGAATCACTAGCAAACTCTTTCTAAACGTATGCTGATAAGTATAAATAGCGCTAGATTAATCTATTTAACAGTTACACTAATAAGAACTATTGTAATTCATTTTTTAAATTTTAGTCTCCATCTAAATCTACCCTAAATACCAAACAATTTCAGCCATTAAATTAAATGTATATATNAACAGCAGGTGTGTGTGTGTGTGTGTGGGGGGGGGGGGTAAACTTTGCTTTTTAATAATTTTATATTTAAAACTCACTACAAGCTGAAGAAAGCCTATATACATAATATCCATTAATATTGTGCTCAATTATGTCAGGGAAGTTCATTTTCCAAGAAGTTTTTTTCCCCTTTCGTTTTTGTCGCAATTTAAATTAGAGTATATCTTATCCTGCATGTAGTACTTCTGCACAGCTTGGTAGAGGAATAGATTTAGATCTATATGTCTCAACAACTTTCATGCAGTCGAAACTATCACCGGGATATCGATAAACATCCCCCAATCTGCCTAGACCAGCAAGAGTGGTTAATAAACCCTTACGACACACACCCGATGCGTCTAAGAACGAATTACTCGAAAAAATTTAGTTTGAACCATAAATTATTCTGGGTGAGAGACGAATTTCATCAAGACCACTTTTGCCTTAAAGGGTGTGTTGAAGTGCAAATGTTGTACAAAATGCCTTGCGGAATTTGAATTTTAGGTTTTTAATTTATTGCATAATATAGTCCTACATATTTTCGTTGGACTATCTTATGGTACGGGTATTTGTTAAGGAGAATTCTGTTGTGTAGCGGATTTGGCATTTAAACAAAAAATTATTCGCATCATATGGCCTGCATAATCTCAAATGGTTATTCTGTTGATGCATGGTTTCCTTAATAACTGCAGGGGTCTACCTAAAATATTGAAAAATGTGATTGCTATATTGTATCGTAACTCTATTCTATTATATATTATTTCTTCTTTGATTTATATATATATGATTTCTATCATATATCTATTCTTTAACTCGTGTCATTACTAACCTGCTGTAGTCAGCCGAAAACTATTCAAGTGATTTTGAGGAAATTTCAAATGAGTTGTATATGCCGCTAAATATCTTTTGCTATTTTCTAAATAACTTCTAGTGAAAGTTGTTTTATAATAGTTATTTGCTAGTTTTAATGATGAAAAATACTAGCCCAAAGACACATATTTAAATAAATTTGAGAAAACTGAAGAAAATGAGTTCATTAGTAGTTATTTGCAAACAAATAGTTATTTGTAAATTTTCAGGTTTTCTTCCCTTAGATTTATTATATCTATTTCATTGAATTGTTACAAAACTTGTATTTTGTGTATGTTCAAGATTCGTAAGAGTATAAAAGTTTACATGTGTTTTGATTGATAAAATTTTTTTTATCCAAGAAACTGAAGAATTTCTTAGTCATGGTGAGGTGTAATGTATTTTTTATGCAAATAGTTATGTGGATGTACATAGTAATTTATTTGTACTAGGAAACTATGAAATTTATAAGAAAAAAAAATTCTCTCTCGATTTTTTTTTCTTGTAAATTTCATATTACAAAGAAATTACTTTGTACATCCACATAACTATTCGCATTAACAATACATTACATCTCACTATGACTAAAAAATTCTTCCTCTTGAAAACATCTTCCCACTTCTAATAATATACCCTGGCGTTAATGACATAAGGTTGACACGCCATAAAAAAAAAAAAAGCAAATGATTATCTTATAAAGAAGAAATATGTATAAAGCTTGCGAAGAACTGCCCTGACTGGGATTTGAAGGGAGTGGAAGACCTTTCTTCTGGTTACCTCCTTAAAAATATTCCTCTTTTTTCTTTCTTCAAGTTTTAGCCTCCTTTTCAACCACTTAGGGTAATGGAGGGAGGGGCTATCCACAGGTTGCAAACATATTCTAAACATCCATGGCTCAGGATATGCTTTTACTTATAGAACCCTCAGCGTCAAAATTGCAAGATCCGAATGGATTCCCTGAGATACTCTGGCCACTTAAGACATATTCTTTATGATTTTGTGCTTTTGTAAAAGTGTCATGGCACGTGGAATAATGTTAGAGTAATACATATTCTTTCACATAAAACTAAATCTACTTATATAATAAGCCTACCTATATATATAATTATAGAACAAAATAATATAAGAATAATTTCATTTATCTTTTAAGTTAATGTAATTTTTCTCGATGAATTCTTTTGGCGGCGTTGGAGGCAGGCAGAGCGAGGTGGTCTCGCCACGTCTCCTCGTCCAATCTGGGAGTACCCCCCAAAAACAAAATCACCCCTTGGGCTCTATTAAATTTCATTAAATTAAGGGATAATTGAATTATATTACGAATCTTTTGGTCTAAAATGAAGTTTTTAAAGTTTAGTTTCATGGAAAAGAAAATGAATTATATACGTACCTCTACAAGCCAAATAAATAAGTAATTGAAGCTAATGTTGAAAAATATTTCAGTAAATTAAATTACAGATTTGAAAGATTTGTATAGATTATTAAAGCCCGGTTAGGTTTTCATAATATTACGGCTTGTACATAGCCCCTTCTCCATGACCAACTGGCAAAAATAAATTATTAATTAAACTTAATAAACTTAAATGGGACTCTAGGCAAAATTCTATTGGATGACGATAAAGTCATCGACTCTGTAATGAACTTTCTGAAAGAGGGCAGGCTATTAAATCTTCTCTAGATGCATTTTCAGTATGCTTCTTTTCCATTCTCTCTCGATGTTTATTTCTTATAAATTTCATAGTTTCCTAGCACAAAGAAACTACTATGTCCATCCAAATAATAACTATTCGCATTGGCAATCTATTATACCTCACCATGACCTATTGCTAAGAAATTCTTCTTCTTAAAAAACAATGTACTTGTTTGTGCAAAAGTACGTCAATTTATTTATTAGACTTACTTTACGGGGTACTGATACAAATTCTAAGATAACCATCTCTAAAGAACCAAGTATATTTATTGTTTCCTAGCAGAAATAACTTTGGTCGGTAGTGTGGCTGTGTAAGCACTATAGGAGTAGTTGTTTTTATTTCTTCGTGATGAGAAACTTCTGTTTTAATGTATTTATAGTTTCTTCTTCCGGGTTGGACCGTGTCAAGTTGTTGATAGTTGCCGAGCTTTCGCACATCATGTGATGGCTTCTTCAGGGCGGAATTCTCTATTAAGCCCTGAAGAAGCCATCACAGGATGTGCGAAAGCTCGGCAACTATCAACAACTTGACACGGTCCAACCCGGAAGAAGAAACTGTAAATACATCTGAAGACCGTTGAAGCCTACGTGAACTTCTGCTTTAATACATATAAGATAGCCTGAAGGAAGAAATACATAAATATCCATCTAATTAAAGTTTCCCTAACTGTGTGGTGTTTAGCGTACAGAATCAGAGAAAAGAACTGGAATACATTCCATTGGATCCTCCTCGAACAGCTGTATTCGCAAACATAAATTAACNTTTTTTTTTTTTTTTTTTTTTTTTTTTTTTTTTTTTTTTTTTTTTTTTTTTTTTTATTGCTTGCTAGCCTTCCATTCAACCACTAAGGGTCATGGAGGAAGGGGCTATCTACAGGTTGCCACCCCATTTTAAACACCCATGGCTCAGGACAAGCTTCTATATTATAAATAAAAGATTGACCTGGGCAAGATTTGAACCCGCGGCGTCAGGATTGCGAGACCCGTACGGATCCCCGGAACTAGCCTGGCGCCCCGAATCAATTTCTTATAATAATTAATCAAAAAGACCTAAAGCCTATTTCATCGGTAATGATTGATATCACCGATATGAAAATCTGTCCATAGCCGAGGCTGAAACTTTATTGAAAAGTCTGCTATTGGTAATTGAGATTTACTGGGAATAATGGAACCCTGTGCAAGAAGCAGATTGTTTATTTTATTGATCCTTTTCGACATGAAGCAATATTTACTCAACTGTCGCCAAATGAAGATTGGCTTCCAATACGAGGCGATTCATATCGTATTTCTTGAGTAAATAATGTTTCTTATCTTTCATTTCTATCGTCGGAACTGCCCGAAGAAAATATAAATTGGTGTAATTTGCTATCGCTCTGTACCTCAGTGATTTCCATCTTAAATCACTGTGAAAAACGGGGTAGACGTTACCGTCATCATCTGCTTTATACAGCCGTCTGCACTTACTGATCAGTATTTCAGAATTGTTAGAATATGCAGAAACTATGGACAGCTTATGCACCGTCCGGGTTAGCATGGAAAGAATGCATAATAAAATACATATAAAATGTGAAATGAATCACAATTTGTATCTTTTAATTTAGATTACCAATGAAATCATGAGAAATTCTTTACACAGTGCTGTTAGCTCTTAAGAGCTGAGGAGATGAGATATACTCAACGAAATACTTGTTGAAACTGACAATTAAAAAAGTTTTATGTTAAGAATTGAAGAATATTCTTTTCGGATAAATTTATTTTCTCAATACCTTTGTTAGAATGTGGAGAACGCCAAAAAGAAGAAAGGTTTTCGGGCCACGGAAGGATTCGAATACAGTATAATACCGGAACATGCCCAATATAGCAGGAGTACACTTAATTTTTCAATTTCGCTGTAAAACACCAAAAATATTTATTTTATCAATATTCTTTTAGAATATATTATTTACAAATAGAAAAACCATAGCTGTTTCCATGCTTCAAATTAAGTATTACGCCCACTTGCTTGAAAACACTCTTCTTCTTACACTTGATATTTCAGGTTAGACATTACTTAAACAGCAGATTGACTGCGAAGAGGGAGGGACAATACTTTGAAAGCGCTCAGCCGCTAAAGAAGTAAAAATAAATACTTGGGATACAATACCACAATAAAAATAATATTTATAAAATTAAAAAGTAAATAACGAGAGTCTTTTAAATAGCTTGACAATGTCAGCTCGTCCGAGCATAAGACGATGTATTCGTCGGCCTCGGAGGTTAGACTCTCGACACTAGTGCGGGAATTTAATAACTTATCAGACTTGTCATAGTAGCGAAATGGATAACGCCCTTGCCCGGTTAGCAGGAGATCCAGGTTCTAGCCCTAGCTGGGACAGTTAGATTTTTTATTCTATTCTCTTGCATTTAATTGTTTAAAATTTACGTCGGATGAAATACCAAAATAAAAATAATATTTATAAAGTAGTATAACTTTTCACCATAAGATTGATAATTCTTAACATGTCATAGCACACCTCTAAGTATATTAGTAATCCAATTACTGAATTACACTTTTTATCCTATTTTTGTCTACAGAGTTATTAAGTCAATTTGATGTACTTTTGCTATCCTCGGTACCAGAAGGTTAGATCTCTATAAAATTCCTTTGTATTTCCGACATATACACGACAGCTAGAAATTAAACCTCTTAATTCTCTGAGAAAGGTTAAAAAATAGGAAATATATTTGCGACTCTTTTGTCCCCTCTATTTCTGATTACGCCATTTTAAGAGCATTTATATTTGTATTATAATAGATAAGTAAATTATTATTTAGTGTAAATTAAGCTTGCGCAGGTCAGTAAGGAAGAGTGGCGTTGGTGGTGGTGGCATTCTGTCAGTGTTTACCGCACTTCGCAGCAGCGGCAGACACCCTGACTCACAGAGAACCGTTCATTAACTGACTGAACGGTTCGTTAACTTGTGTTCCTCTTAATTTACCCCTTTCAGAGAGGAATCACGCAACCAATATGGCTCGGACCTCGGTCTATGTCGAGACCACTCGCGACCAAAACTCCTATTTCCTTATTTCGATAGAAAACCACAGTCGAGTTTTATTTGTAAGATTTAAGCCACTTTTCGGCTATCAAAGGCTATCAAAACTTCTAGACCTCCTCCATTATAGCAAATAAAGCAAGTTTGCTTTTAATTGGAATGTTTTTTTGCTCTGTCATGGAAATGTGAATTTAGGAACAAGACGTCCTCTCTCGTCTTCTTGATAGGCAGCCCTTAATTAACATCTTAATATCCCTTTTGTTCAAGACTTCATTTCTTCCCGCTTCACTCTTTTCCACAGTAACTGCCATACCATCCTAATCTACTAGCCCAGACCATGTCTTCCAACTCCAACCCCTACAACCCTCACCGTCGACTCAAACGAAGATAGCCCCGTGACCTCCTGGGGACATGATCTCTAATGATTTGAGTGGTGTCATTGGTCACCTTCTCTCCTCATGTGATTGACATTGAATGTCATTTTTTTTAAATTCATTGTGGTGATCAAATTACAAAATGTTTTAATATAACAGAATGTAATAAACAAATAAAAGTTTAATAAATAAATGAAGGACAAAATTTAAGATTGACTAGCCCTTCCCCCACTCGATCTTTCCGGCCACACAAGAGCAAACATGAGCAGTTATACCTTTACGGCTTAAATTTAAATTCTATCCTGCTTGTAAATTAAATTTCGTTTTTATCTCTCATTCATATCCATCTCTAACGTAACATTGGAAATCTGCTAAGGAACAAGCTATTAGATGATTAGACATTAATTATTAAAGCATTTAGTAGGGTGAGGGGCATTTTAATTAGTATTGANATATATATATGAAATAAAATGTATTTCTCTATCCGTATAAAAGAAAATTTTCCTTCAACTTGTAAGATGAATTATTGGAATATTCACTAAATACAGATATGGTACATCCAGGATTAGAAATGTCCTACGAGCCTGATATTTTAAAATATTTTTCAGTCACCAAAGCCTGTGCGAGCTATACTATTGTTAGAAAACAGGCAATGTACTGAATTTTGAAAACACCTGTCGTGAAATTCTTCCCTCATTAATCTACTTCAGTAAGTTATTAAATAATTCAATAAAAAGATCGTTGAACTGTGTTTGAAGAGCGGCGAAAATTGTATTAACTTCTCCTTTCTTAGCTCTCATCATTCACTGAATAAACTTTTCAAACTGAGCCTTACAGTCCATCTTCAAAAAATATTAACTACTTCATCACAAAAAATGTAATAGATGAAGTATATTAGGTAAAAAATACATGTGTAGGTTATTTTTTAATTATAGATATATACAATCCCATGCACACACAACCACACACACACACACCCATAAGTTTCAGGTGGAAAATGTACGTTAGCAATGAATGTTTACGGTTAGTTATGCATAATCTTCGCAACAAAACAATTGGGGTGTTGGTGGGAGATAGGAGGTTAGAACCAGAGCAGGTTTCAATGAGATTCAAAGTTGTTATCTCAAATTCAAAGAAGTCTTTTTGGGGGACATATTGATCCTGACGCCATCAGAATTTTAATCTAGAGCTTCTAAGAAGGATAGTGTCTTTGAATCTATGGCTACAAAGAGAGAAAAGGTGCTTCAGTAATTAACATGACTACGAAATAAGATTTCCCAAACGCAGGAGGAGCGTAAATTGAGCGAATTTTTCTGTATCATAGTTATTGGATATTTTTATTTGAACTGTACAATCGATGAATATATCTGGTTCAGTTAAATTTCTTTAAACTAAATTATACACCTGCTATAGGGAAAACCTATTTTATGTTTAAATGAAAAGGTTTTTTTTTTTTGTTTTTTTTTACCGTAGATAATATTATTACAAGTTATTTTGTTGAGGTTCGGTCAAGGTAGAACCGAAGTAGTGTATTATCTTGAACGAACCCCAACAAAAAAACATTTAATAATAATATCTACGTTCAGAAAAACCTCTCCATTTGAACGTATAACACAACTGGAGGTGTTCCTACAATGTCCAGCTCTACACTATGACCTCTCACCAGACTTCTGGCACGCAACACGGCCTCCAAGATCTCACCTGCTGACAAACCGTCCCCAAAAGACGGCACCTAAATTATGTTATTTTTTTTGGCATGTCAACAACTCGGTTCATTGTGCAAACCTTTGTTTAGAAGAAAACTACTGGGAGTCTAAACTCCCGAGAAAGACGAATATATCGCCTTATGCTTGAATGAGCTAACATTGTCCGTTATTTATTAAACTCTTGTTTTTTTTTTTGTTTTTGTTTCTTTTTATAAATATTGTATTTGTTGTGGTATTAAATCCCACGTTATTTTTTTTATTCTATACCCTTGCATTTATTGTATAAAATTAATTTGGGATTATATACCATAACAAATACAATATTTATATTTTTAAATATATAAATTTAT
>KZ807367.1:168392-178873 GCA_000696205.2 Oncopeltus fasciatus | reverse complement strand
TATATATATATGAAATAAAATGTATTTCTCTATCCGTATAAAAGAAAATTTTCCTTCAACTTGTAAGATGAATTATTGGAATATTCACTAAATACAGATATGGTACATCCAGGATTAGAAATGTCCTACGAGCCTGATATTTTAAAATATTTTTCAGTCACCAAAGCCTGTGCGAGCTATACTATTGTTAGAAAACAGGCAATGTACTGAATTTTGAAAACACCTGTCGTGAAATTCTTCCCTCATTAATCTACTTCAGTAAGTTATTAAATAATTCAATAAAAAGATCGTTGAACTGTGTTTGAAGAGCGGCGAAAATTGTATTAACTTCTCCTTTCTTAGCTCTCATCATTCACTGAATAAACTTTTCAAACTGAGCCTTACAGTCCATCTTCAAAAAATATTAACTACTTCATCACAAAAAATGTAATAGATGAAGTATATTAGGTAAAAAATACATGTGTAGGTTATTTTTTAATTATAGATATATACAATCCCATGCACACACAACCACACACACACACACCCATATATATACTTATATATTATGTTCAAAATAATATAAATAGTCATAAAGTCCTTTTTTTCTTGAACAAAACTTTATCTGATAATTGTGAAGAGAAATTAAAAAAGAAGACAGGATCTCCTCAGTTCTCGTACTTATTGGGTAATTTAGTAATTTCTAAGTCATGTAATCCCCAGATATATATGTATTTATATAACTCTTTATTTAAAAAAAATAATTCTGTAAATTTTCTATACATTATAATTTTTGATGGGGTACATTGTTGTCCTTGCTCGTCTATCCTGGTACGTAACCCGTCCTCAGAGAGGGTTGCCAGGGCATTCACTCCCTTCCAGACATATTGAATATAACATTAATCAATAAAAAAATTTGTATTGAGTATTGTTACTCTAAAATAAATATAACAGAATATAAATCCAAAGAAACAATTGTATTCGCTCTTGTCACTTCAGGTAATATTCCATTCGTATTCTTCCCATTCAGCACAGTAATAAAATCTAGCCTCTAATTTTGCATTTCAAAAAACATGAAAAAATTTCCATTTTTTTAAATGACTTATTTCCGTTCATAAACCGCAAAATTACAATTTACTGTATCTCACTATATATATATTTTCACCGTGAAACTTTTAAATATGTCATTGTCCATAAAAACGTTTGAGTATCATTAAGGTAAACTAAAGGGATTCGTTAAAAATAAATATTGTTTTTCAACCAAATCATTGAATTATTATATCTTTTTTATAAAATACAAAACATACTCAAAGTATAGTCTATCGTTATCTACTGACTAGCTAGTCCATCGTTAACCATCTGCTAGCCAATTGCTCGATTCCATTCCGATACCTGGATTTAAACTTTCGTCAAATTTTCAAATGTCCTCCCTCGAAGAAGATAGCCTATGAATCAAAACAAGTAGCAATACAGCAGTGAGAGGTCTTGACTAGATGGTGAAAAGGGGAAAATTCGAACCCATGAAGTTCTTCTGCTCGACATTCCTGTCGGAGGACGAGTACTATCTTGTTGGAATAAAACTATTCTCAGTAGTGTTCAAAATTCATAGATAAATGAAGTAGGAGGATGGGAGGATGGGAGGATTGCATAGGAGGATGGGAGGAGGAGGAGGATGGGATTGCATAGGGATTACATAGGGATTGCATAGGGATTGCATAGGGATTGCTTAGGATTGCATAGGGATTGCATATGGATTGCATAGGGATTGTATAAGGATCAAATTCGTAATGCATAATATCTACCAAATTTTTCCATTTGATCAACCGGAAAGAAGTTTAACCGCAATCTAGTTATTGCTTATGGGCATTTTGATTCCAACAGTAAATCTACTTATCATCACAGGTGACAATCTTTCGGTAAGATCTCATTTCAGAAGGGCTTTTCAGTAAATTTTCACAAATTTCTAAGCCCCTAGCTGATTGTTCATGAGGGATCAGTCCTAGGAGAGTAGACGGCGACTAGTATATTTTGACGCACAACACTCCCCGGGAAGTTTGCGACGGATTTGACTCAACAGCTTCCTGCAGAACCTCATCAATATCCATTAATAGTCGCCCTTCATTCTTTCCATAGTAGTATGTCCACTGCTAAACTTTTCAAACTAAAGCCGCGCAGCGCGTTGGCGAAGGACACCTTCCCATTCATATTAAATAATTCCCCGAGTTGCTTCAGCGGCTGTCAAATTTGTTTTCCAGTAATTCCTTAAAATTACTAAAATATATCAAGACATTATTATGTTTTTTTCTTTGAAATAAATAACTAAACTGAGGCTTTTTTGAAGAAGATTATTAATTATTGCTGAGTATTGAATCGGCTTGAAACGTTTATAAACTCTTTCGCTCGGCCACTCATAATATTTATATGAAATAATATTTATTATATCATAATATAGTTTTTATGTATGATGAAATTACAATTTTTTAAGAGTATCATAAATTTTTCTTTTCCTATATTCGAGATCTGTGTAAAAGCGGAGATTTTACTCATTTGATTCCCGAAAACTGTAAAAAAAAATATAAAACCCTATTATTTTTTTAGAATCTATTAGTTTCGCGTTTAATACTTATTATATTAGTTCCAGGAGAGATATCAGTATTAGACGTGAAACTAGTAGAGCAAAATACAGTTTTAATAAAAATAAATGTTTTTATTTAAAATTTATTTTATAAATACATAAATTATACAATAAGTTCAGAAATGAAAAAAAAAAACTAATTTTAACTATGAAGTGAGAGTTTCATGTCACTGAGACTGGCTCTAGAGCCTTTTCGTCTCCGTAAATTCATTCATAAATAGCTTGTTTATTATATCCTCGAAGGAAATTTGCTTAAAGGGGTATGAGATTCATGACAAGTCAAGTTATTCACGTTGCTAACATGATTTTATTTTTGATCAACTTCGATTCTTCACCGATACAATTTCTAATTTCGGGGAAGCTAAAATACTTTAAGTTCAAATTTTATATTTGATATATGAATAGTAGTTTCAGCAAACCATTGGTTGTGTTCGGTATTGTTGCAATTGGCTTAAGGGAAAGAAGATATATATATATTTTTTTTTAAATTTCCAGATAAAAACTAAACATCATGAAGGGAGAGTCTTTTTACCCTATTCTAAACATCTATAGCACTAAATAAGCTATTATTCATCAATGATAGGGCTCAACGCACAGCACCAGGATTCTGATCATCTAAGCTTGGCTAAGGAAACGCCTCATCAATATTAACTTTTCCCTTATCGGTATTCAAAATAAAATTAGCCATTTGCTCTGATCAAAACAAATAGCACACAATGAGGATACATAAAAACATAAAAGCATACGTAACTCTACCCGTCAGTTTTAATTTTCAACATATGACATGTTTGATCTGAGAGATGTTACTTCTCTCCATCACTATCTCCATCGCACTCCTTCGAAGAGAAGCCACTAAGACTAATTTCTAAAGTCATCACCAGGAATACCACCCAGCTTAAAGACCAGACCTGCTTTTTGTCATTCCAACACTAAGTCAACATTTAACTTTCCAGCAGAACGTCTTATTATTTCTGATGAGAAATATAATGTAAATTTTTTTTACTTTTTTTTATTATAATAAATTTGAAAAAAAAAATAATAATAAACGTTCACCTTAACTTATGATGTTCACGTAGGCTTTGACGGTCTTCAGCTGTATTTATCGTTTCTTCTTCCGGGTTGGACCGTGTCAATTTGTTGTATGAGATTCATGACAAATCAAGTTATTCATATTGGTAAAATGATTCTATTTCTGATCAACTTCGATTCTTCACCGATACAATTTCTAATTTTGGAGAACCTAAAATACTTTATGTTCAAATTATATATTTGGTATATGAGTTTCAGCAAACCATTGGTTGTGTTCGGTATTGTTGCAATTGGCTTAAGGAAAAAAATATATTTGTTTTTGTTTTTTCCAAAGTTAAATTTCCAGATAAAAACTAAACATCATGAAAGGAGAGTCTTTTTACCCTATTCTAAACATCTATATCACTAAATAAGCTATTATTCATCAATTCTATTTTCAGCCCTGAAGAAGCCATCACATGATGTGCGAAAGCTCAGCAAATATCAACAAATTGACACAGTCCAACCCGGAAGAAGAAACGATAAATTAACTTATGATGTTATATGTGTAATATAATGTGCTATTTACAGTTTATTGCCATCTATAATAACATGTTGAATTTTAATTTTCACTATTACCAGTATAATAAATATGATTCTTCAACTTCTAATGGAAAAACATATCGGTATTCGGCATAATGCTTCTTTTGCAATTTATAATTCACATGCTCAGTAAATTTAGAACTTTCTGGTTAAGGAAAAGAGTAAAGTTCCTTTTTCTTTTCTTTTATTTTTTCTTGGAAGTTTAGAGTAATGAAACTCAACAAAGATATGCTTATTCATAAAATTATAGTTTGGAATTATACTAAGAAATAGAACAATTGGATACATATGAGTCATATGACAAAATTTCATTAAGATAATACTCACATTTTAAATATAAATAAAAAAGTGAGTATGTTATTGAGTGAATGGACGGAAAGGAGTGGGGGTTATCTCGTTTGTCATGTGGGATAACAAAACACTCAAATAAGTATTTTCACTTCTCCAAAGAATTTTACCGAGAATCTTGTAATTAACGTCTTATTAGTCCATAAGATATATATATACATTGGAATAATATAATTTTCTTAGAGGTCGTTTCTGTTAATATAATAAAAAATATATTAACCTTCAAATCTATTCGATTTTGGGCTGAAAATTTATTTTATCGAAACCGTATCTTCTACAAAGGGTCCTTAAGATAATAATATTTAGTTCGCTCTACAGATATGTAAAAAAAAAAAAAAAAAATCAAAAGTGATGGTACTTAGTATTGTGTATACTATTATAAATACTACGTGTATGTTAGCTTTAATTGTCAAACAATTTAAAAAACGGAAAAGAATAAGCTGATATACCGTAATTGACAGAACTTTTTTTTACCCGCCCTGATAACCCATCCTGATAAACCACGACGCGAATAGGAAATGGCGTGACCTCTACATTGCCAAACAATCATAATAATATTTTAAAAAACAAACCTGTAAATATTGTAAATAGTTATTTAGGAGTATTATCATTGAGCAGCTTCTCCATCAAGTACAAAGTACACGCTAATTAAAATATTTATTTAATTTATTATTATTGTACAAGCCTATTATAAGATGAACAACTAGTTTAATAACTAATAAAGCTCTAATTAATAATAAAAAAAATACGCTTTAGATTTTTTATAAACACGAAAATAACAAAGATACTGATATTAATCAAGATTATTGATCTTTTTCTTCAAATCTCCCTCGTTAAATTTCAATCAAACAAATCTGTTTAAAAATTTCCAATAAGGAGCCGATATATCAAATTAAAATAATTTTTTTTTAAAAAAGGGTGCCTACTAACTCTTAGATTTAATTTCTTAAATAGTTTCCTTAATTTTTTCTATTAAAAAATATGTAATATAAATTATCGAAAATTACACTTATTAAGGTCTGTAGATTTTTCATAAAGTGAATAAAAAAAATATTACGATTTTGATTTTCAATCTTGTCTTTTTGCTTAATTTTACTTTTATAACCCTCAACCCCCTCGACCAATTACAGCCACTAATAAACTCACTCAGTCGCTTACGTAAAATGTGTCATATATAGAATTTGCAATTGTTTTCTTTGTTTTAAGAATTTGGCATACTACTGAAATTGAAGTAGATAAATATTTATATTTATCTTCTCTGTAGAAATTTTTGGATTTTTGCATCTAAGTATCTATCAATGCTCCCTTTCCTTGCTAACAATTTGCTAAAATCATTTAAAAGGTGAGAATGAAGAATAAATTTTACTAATGAATCTCTAAAGTAACATTTATTTCAAAAAACAGAACTGAAAAGAATAACAATATTTTTATACTACTACTAAAATATAATACATAACCTAGGTTATTAGCTGCCAATATTTTTTTTCACCAAAATCTCTCAGAAGAGAACTTGACAGCTAATATATCAATATAAACTGTCTATACTCACTGCAAAGTGATTAAAATAATGTTTTTCTAAAGGAAAAATAATATCACAGAAAAATTATCAGTCATCAAATTTATAAACCTGCTTAGAAAAATAACGAAAATATTCATTTTTTTAAAAAATTTTTGTTAAACAAAATATCAAGAAGAAAGACTAAAAATACTTTACTTAAATTTAATTGTCTTTGCAGTGAGATTTTATGCATTGATATTTCTGTTTTATAATTTTTTTAAACTTATAATTTAATCCAAAACAATTAGTTAACATTCCAGTAATTAATAGTTTATTTACACAACTAATATCACTAAAATTACAAAAAAAAAATCAAAAATGAACTTAAATTATGGCTCAATTTTATTAATGATTTTTTTAAATGAATGTGGTTATGATTTTTTAATAAATAATTATTCTGCTTATAGCTTATAATTTGTAAACGTTCAAACTTTGTTAAACACTTAAAAATTAATAAGATAATTTATAAATTACTAATTTAACAGAAGTGGGAGGAAATATTTTTTTACAAATCTTTTTAAAATGCCATACATTTTACTCTAGAATTTCTTCAATTTATTTTTAGTCTCATTCCTTATACTTACAAATATTCAACTGGCAACTCAAATATAGATAATATAAAACAGAAAAATCAATATCCTTTAGGGAAGATAGATTTTCAATTTTATGATGCAACAAAAAACTTGTCAAGAATTTTGATAATCATTTTTTCAGAAAGAAATTTAGTTAATTTTGCAATTAAGTATGAATAATAAGAACTTAGAGAGTTCTGAATGAACAAAATTCATTCAAACAATATCAATAGAATTCATTTGGGAAATTCGATCCCAGCTCAAAGGTAGGATGTTTGATAAGTCTTTTGACTAAATTCCTGAGACCTGATTAAGACCAGAAATTCTGAATTGTAACATAGGGGCGAATGAAGGGTGCTAAAATAGAGGAAGCCATAGTTTATCCGGCGCTACCCTTACGTTACCAGGAAGTTGTTTAATACTGCTGGTTTTGTGTTCTTTTACGGCACAGGGAGTTTCGCTTAAAAATCCCGGTGGAATTTCTTACTTATAATTAAGAACTCAATAATAAATAATTTGTCAGACGAGATGGGTCGATGATTATAAAAGTTCTCAAAAGACGGGTCTGAGTCATATTTGCGTCACAAAATTGATAATATCTCTTGGTTCCTGATACATTAAGATTTATGTATTAAAATATAAAACTGATAATATGGATTGTCAAAAATAAATTTATGAGGTATTTATCGCCTTAATTATCTTCTTTTTGCAGTTCTATTTTAGACGAAAAGTTTTTAAAAATAAAATTAAGCAATCAATGATCACGTATATTAATTTTTATATTTATATTTTTAAACTTCATAGATTAGGTAGACGAAAAATAATAAATGTGAGAAATTTATTTAATTTTTTACTGTCATTTTACAGGTTCTACTTATTTGTTTGAAAGAAACATAAGACAGGTTTTTAATTTTATAATACATATATTTTGGTACATTTTTAATGACATATTTCAACATTTTTGCAATGGTTTTTGGATCTTCATTTTTGAATTTACAACATTGATTCTAATTATATTCCATGTTAAAAAAATAATTTGGGAAACTGGAATGAGATCATTTTGTAGGTTATCAATTGAGTTTTGTGAAGCTAGAATATTGGAAAAATGCCAGAAAAATAATAAAATGAATTGAAAATTTTGCAACAAAAAACTTGTCAAGAATTTCGCTAATCATTTTATCAGAAAGATAATTTTAGGTTAGGCATATTTTTTTTTCAGAGCCATAAGTTAAGTTCTATCTTTCATAAAGTCATGTAGGTTTTAAGGCTATACTTAATACTTCTAAATCAAAAATACTAGGATTAGCTGAATCTTTTATGAAATGTTAAAAAAGGATAAGTACTTCATGTAAACCATACTTAATTCCAGAGTCTTATAGAAAAAAAACTTAAGCATCCATTGAAGAGAGCGTATTCAAAAAATTTTTTAACCAAAAACATAATGCTTTTTTTAAAATAATAATTTAATAGTTGAATGCAGCTCTCATTATCGTAATTGAAATGCATTCTTATTTAATAGAAAAAAATTTGAATTTTTACAATAAAATTTTCTTTACTTTTGGAAATGAATTTTTAATACAATTCTTAAAAAATAAAAGTAAAGATTTTTCTGATGGAGGACTTAAAACAATTTTAAAATTATTTCATTTATTTTAAATAGTGCCAAACGTCTTACTTATAAGTTGTCATCAAATTTACAGAGTAATTAGTTGCCTATGTTCTTTTAATAATGATAAGCTTATATTTATATCTTTTAGATTGGTAAACAATTTGTCAAAAAGAAAATTCAACTTTATTGCTAATAAAAATTCTAAATTAGTTAGCTATTTTATTTCTGTTCCATTCAGATTCGTGAAAGCGCCGTGTATAAACTTACTTAATTATTAATTTTAATATCTTCATCAGTTTGTTCATGCATTTATATTATTCTGCAGATGGTTAATATGAGCCTACATTACTTTCAAACATGTTATCGAACCATTATTTTTTTATTACTCTTTTTCTTGGATTTATGACTTGTTTTAATACATTAAATAATGCTGCCGCACTAAAAAAAAAAAAAAAAAAGATTATAAACTAATTCGAAAGGTAGAATCCTTTACAAAAATGTAGAATTATCTTCTTTTTTAACCAGAAAAATTCAAATCAATCTTTTTTTAATTCTAATCATTCTCAATACTTTGGAACCTCACCTGGTTTCTAATATATAATTTTAAGTCCTAGCCTCTTATTGTGATTTTATTATTTTAAAAACATGTTCTTTGTTTAATTATTTTTTAAGTTTATTAAAAAGAAAGTATAGAATTCATAAATATTAGAAGGGTCATTAATAAATAAAAATTATTATTGTATTATAGGGTTGCGTAGTCAGACATGAAACTTCATATATATTTTTGAGAAAATTAGGTTTACCAATGGATTTATGTACACTGATAAACATAATAAAATAAAAGTCCATATAAGGAGAAGAGACCCATTTGACGGTCTGTTGACAAGTACAGCCCTAGAACTTGGTGGAGAAGAAAGAAAGAGTGGTTGGGGTTGGCGAGGAATGTCTTCGGCCTACCCCCAGCGAAGAGGTCCTGGAGCCCGCTGCATGATGTCGCTGTGCCAACGCGGTCTGTAGGACCTCGCGTCGAAACGGCGGTCCGAATCCTCGCCGCCGCCTCCGGCACGGAACACATTCCTGATCGGCGCCAGCCTCGACAGGAGCGTTAGCGCTCTCTTGCTCTCTGCAACAGGACACACTCAGTATGGTTACACAATTCCAATCCTTTTTTCTGTCTGAGGGACATCAACTGAGAGTTCAAGAAGAAATACACATTATTCTCTAATTATTGACATGGTTATTAAGTTTTTTTTTTTTTTTTTGTAATTTAATTTATTACTTTTTCTTCTGTTTCGGAGTTACGGCACTGGCCTTCCACTCCCTCACGTCAATGTCACTCACAGCCATTGAACAATATGTAATATTAAAAAATTAATGCGAGGGAAAATAGTAAAAAATCTGCCTGCCCCAGCCAGGACTCGAACTTGGATCTCCTGCTTTCCGAGCCGGTATGTTAACCATTGCACAACCTTGTGAGCTAGTTAACTTTTTAAATTCCCAACACACTAGCGAGAGTCTAATCTACGAGAAAGACGAATAAATTTGTCGAATGCAATGAATACATAGAATTTATTCTATTCCCTCGCATTAATTGTTAAAAATTTATGTGGGATAATACACCAGAACTAAATTAATATTTATTAATGAAAATATGTAGTATTTTGTGAGCAATTACAAAATGTAAACTTACTTACAGAATATAAAAACCAAATAATAAAAACAAATTGTAATACTAATACCTTTTCTCCCATGATATTAAGTAATTTTTACTTGGATATTGGAGTATTGTATTGATTGGATATTAAACCTGCTTTATAAGATTTGATGCTTTATCAATTATTTTATCACCTATCTTAATTTTTTTCAACAATCTAAGAGGCTAAGGAATTTCGAAACAATATAAAATTACGCCTCAATAATACCAAAAATGATACTGACTAATATATACAGACTAAAAATGAACACACACACACACACACACACACACACACACACACACACACACACACACACACACACACACACACACACACACACACACACCTCACTCTTCTCTCCTTTCAACGAAGGGCGAGTGTTCCCCTAAAAGTTTGTTCCTGTTGATTTTTTTCTTTTTTGTGTGTGCACTGGTACTCTCTATCCTACCTGTTCTGGATTACTGTATACTAT
>KZ807367.1:154174-166593 GCA_000696205.2 Oncopeltus fasciatus | reverse complement strand
GGGGGGGGGGGGGGGGGGTTACAAGCACTGACGAAAAGTATCGTACTCCCTCATAAATACCAACTTCATGTAGATCGACAGTTTTTGGATATCTAACTTGGGGAGTACAGTAATTGAATTCAAAAACCCAGGTATTTTCGAAGCGAAATGATAAAGCGATATGCGAAAAAACCTTGTTTGACCTAGAAAGGAGAGGACATGGCTTTGAGAAACACTCATTGATTCCATTGTTGGAGCAAAATTGTGCCCGAAATGGTCTTAATACGAATACCGAAAATTTGGTATTCTTGATAACAAATATTCTTAATTTTTCAGTAGTTGTTTACTCAAATACCTGAAGAGAGCGTCCAAAAAAAATATATTTAAGAATCATCACAAAGCCAACTCTATATGTATTACGAATATATTGTTTCTAGGGGCTATAAAGCATGAGATTATTTTATTGATGGCAAGACTGATATCCTAACTAAACGGAAATGTTAAACGAACGTTGAAAAAATTATTAATAGATGTTTTTTTGTTGGGATTTGGTAAAGGTTGATTTAAAAAATACAATTTAAAGAAAAATGTATATTTTTTATTATCTGCCGACGTTTTGGCTTAATAAATAATTCAATAAGCCATCTTTAGGGCTATCAAGAAGGCGAGAGTGGACGTCTTGCCACCGGGATCAAATGTTCATGACATATTATTATTTAATATAATTCTAAAATCTGAGAAAATAAATAGTTTATTCAAGAAATGCAAAGGGAGGCAGAAAAATTGTACTACCTCAGCTGGAACTTATGCGTTTCTTGTATAAAAGTTAATATGGGATTACATACCACAACTAATATCATTATTTAAATAATTTATTGTTTCGTACTTAGCTGTTTTTCCCCTCCATTCACCTTTACGAGCCTTCATTACAGGTAGCTAGCTTACATAATACTTGAAGGTAGGAAATTTCTGTACCGTAAGATTATACAAAGGGGGGGGGGGGATATATTTCCCTTGCGTCATTCAGGAAAACAAAGAGGGCGTAGCATAATTCGGCGGGACAATAACTCTGAAAGGTAGAAGGCTTTCTCTGAATGCCCCTTTTTTGGCGAGATTTGCATCACTGTGCGGCGAGTCCTGCCCAGCAAGGACTTACTTATACAGGTGTAAGCAGCTACAGCCAATTCAGCTAGATGTGGAGTATACTTCGAGCGATTTCCCCCATTTTGCCCCACTCTTCGGGCAATCCTCATGACAGGACATCTGGAAAATTTTTGATTATGCGTTTAGCATTTAAATACCAAACGAAAGGACCATTTTAAAGCATCTTTGAAGCGTCATGAAGAAAGAAATCTTAGAATTTGCTCCATTACTATAAGAAATATTTGATACTAATAAATATAAAAACGATATTGTGAGAAGAGAGTTCTTCAAATATATCTAATAATAATAATATTTTTCACAACTATATCATATTGGTCCTGTTCTTTATACCCTTTTCACTGCCGACATCCCAACACATCCTGGCACACTCGCGTCCTATGCAGATGACACAGCCATACTCTCCTGCAACCCAGATCTTTACACTGCCTCAAAAAACCTTCAATCCCACCTAAACTCCATTTTCCAGTGGTCAAAACGCTGGCGAATACTCCTAAATGAGAAGAAATCAGTTAATGTTACCTTCACACTCCGCAGAGGTCAATGTCCGCCAGTCCTCCTTAATAAAGTTCCTCTTCCCTCCTTTCCGACAGTCCGCTACCTTGGGTACTACCTAGACAGTAAACTAACCTGGAAGACTCACTTACAGACAAAGAGACAAGAACTAAGCAAACGCTTTGGACAGCTCTACAGATTGCTGAATTACAGGTCCAGAATAACAATAGAAAACAAAATAACTCTTTACAAAACATTAATTAGGCCTATCTGGACATATGGTATTGAATTGTGGGGCACAGTGAAGCAATCAAATATTAGATGTATTCAGGGGTTCCAGTCCAAAGCCCTTCGCACAATCCTGAACACCCCTCCCTACGTATCCAATAAAACCATCCATTCTGACCTGAAAGTACCTTTTGTTTCCGAGCTCGTCCCCTCCAGGTTTGATAAGTTCCACACAAACCTCCAAGGACAACAAAATCCTCTAATCCTTGCATTCCACGTTCATCCCGACCACCCTCCCCAACGCCTCAAGAGGAAGTGGCCAAGGAACCTACTCCAGCCAGTTTAGTTAAAATACGAAGGGTGTGAATGCACTGGCATTTTTCTTCCCCTCTCACTCCCTTCTTGACTCCCTGCCTAGTCTCCTTCTTATCCTAGGATAAGGAGAAGATGGGTGCCGGATAGTCTATCGCGGGTTAACCTGGGCTCCTCTCTGAGGACGGGTTACGTCCCGGGATAGACGAGCAAGGACTATTATTATGTACCCCATCAAAAATTATAGTGTATTAAAGGTTTACAGAATAATTTTTTTTTAATAAAGTGTTTTATATATATGAACTATATCATAAGATTTTTTTTTTATAATATTAATATGGCTAACTGATAATATTATTATTATGCTTATACATTAGAATTACTGTATAAGAACTGTGTTGGTGAAAATGGCTTTCTGCAATATACTCAAATAACATATTAATAATTGAGAAAGATGTGAACATCCTCATATTAAACCATGGAATATACATATTTTCTTTTTTTATCTAAAATTTTAAATAGTGTCAATTAAAATATATATTTCTCAAAAACGGAACCTCCTCCATTTTTCTGTTTTGGCCTGATGAGAGTCAGGCTTAGTGGTCTTAACTTTTATGCTTATGATCCTCTCTGGTTTTATAAGATATAATTCGTCATTCACTCTTATTCGGATTCATCCATCATTGGTGAAACATGGGAACATCATTTGTTTATACAGCTACTTGGTGGCGAATATTATTGAATTTACTGACCCGTGGACTTATCGTGGAAATAATGCATTTGCTCCCAGCCACACTCCTTTGGTGAGCGCTAATCTCCCAGCTGAACAGACAGCCATCTGCCCTAATTCTCTGCTTAGCAGAAGGAGGAGTGAGATAAGACTGGAGGTAGCTGGAGGACGCACTTCCCGGTGAACAATGGCTGTTTCGCGTCATTAGTCTGACATCTCCTGGGAAATGTACTTCCTGTGGCTACGGATGTCAGTGGAAACGTTACGCGCAGAACTAGATTGGAGCCAATCAATGTTTCCTTAGTCATTTCCACATGCATCCTGATGGACACGTACAATAAATACTGACTCGGTATCAAATTGAAGAATACCATATCTAAATTAGTTACTTCTACAATTACTTATAAAAATTACTATATATAATTGAATTAAATTTAACTTAATTAATACTATTACTCATAACACCATTATGACCAAAGTTATGAAGCTGTACAATTTTATAACTTATTTGGTGATTGGTATGTTTATCGATATTTGTAGGATATAATCGATATCATGTTCTTGATTTTATCTTCAGAAACATGGCAAAAGGGTTCGCTCCGCGCGGGCCGGACATCGTCGGTCTGTCTGGTGGGTGGTGGGTGGCTGTTACTGGGACCATGAGGACTATGTCCCCTGCCCAGCTCTGAGGGTCTGGTCGGCAGGCACACACGAGCAGATCCTCCCTCAAGGGCTGTAGCCATAGAGCAATAATGTTGATCCATGCATGTAGGATGGTCCTGGGACAGCTGCGTGCCGCCTGTCGGCTGATCGGGGTCCGGCTGGCGTGGGGCGGGTACCCGTCCGTCGCGCCGGGCTCGTCTCCTTGCGGCGGCTACTTTAACGATTTACATACCTCTAGGGAATTATTATCTATTATATTTGAGGCATCCATGACCTATATGNAAAAAAAAAAAAAAAAAAAAAAAAAAAAAAAAAAAAAAAAAAAAAAAAAAAAAAAACATGGCAAAATCAGTTTCATGAAGGATTTTGGTTGTATGAAGGTAAAATTGGTATAAAAGAAAAGAATATTTCTGTGATATTATTTGTGGATTTTCCTTGCCGTAGACTACATTTTCTCTTCCTTCGAGATCAAAAAGTTGTTCAGGTGCTTTTCAAGATGTTTCTCGGGCATTAGAATATGTTTGGCACTGTGGTCTTTTTGTTATCCTCAAATATTTATTTCCCAGTAATAACTAGTAATAACTTTGTAGTTATACTAACCTTATCCTTAAGTTATACTTATTCAACCGTTTCTTTAGGTTCCGGTAATGTTTTGATTACTTCGATTACCACCAAATGGAAATGGGAGTTTCACAAGGAAGTGTCCTTTGTATGATGTTTTTCATCCTATACACTGCTGACATCCCTAGTCACACGCGTACTGCTCTATTCGCAGATGATAAGGCTATCCTATCTTCAAATTCCAATTCCATAACTCATTCCAAAAGCCTACAAGTGCATCTTGCAAGTATCCAGCAACAATGCGGTAAATGGAGAATTAAAATTATTCAATCGAAATGCGTGCAAGTTAATTTCCAATTGGGTATATAAAATCTTTCCTTAAAAGTAAAATTCAGCAGCATTCCCATATTACTCTCACATTTCCTACCTTTGATTCTATCAAGATGCACGAATTACGTGGGGCTTAGCATACTATAATTAAAAAACGAGAATTTAACCTACGACAAAGCCTCCTATACAGAATAATAGGTAGGAATTTACCATGGATAACTATCTGACGATGAATAAGACTTTACTGTGAACAATCCGGATATATGGTGCAAAAATTTGGGATTCTTTAAATTTAGAATCCTCAGAATAATCTAAAATGATCCCTATTATACACCTAACTTTTTCTCTCGCCAGGAATTCAGTCTATCTCTGAAGAATTAAAGAATTAGAAGTTTAGAGTAGGATCAAAATGACCTCCAACACAACAGAACATCATTAATAGATGTTGTATTCATTTTTCTAGCGTTTGTTTGCATAATACTTTTGCAGAAAACCTATTTTATCAAAGATTAATAAGAATGTCACTATGAATATTGAATCCTTCCCCCTTTATTGACCAGAACACCTTAGAGTCAGCCTTTATTTGCTTACTTCTCATCTTCCTTAACAATATTTTTCTTAACTTCATTAATTTTTTTTTTAATTTGTACAATTAAGTTAGTCATTAACCCTTTTTTATCTGCAAGTTTAATAAAACATAAAAAAGCTCATTAGTATATGCTGTTCTTTTGTGACTTACTTTAAAATAATACGGCTTTAAAACTAACATTTTCATGTATTGTAACAGTTTTATTTCAAAATTAAAAATAAACTATTATTAAAGATATTCATAATTTTAATTATTAATCGACAAATGCAATTAAGAAATTGTAATTTCATTTTTATCTACACAATAAATTTTTTAGAAGTAATTAAAATTTAGTTATCACCAATAAAACATAAAATGCTGTGCTCGGTCCATCGGACAGACTTAATTCCTACAGAGATTTTAGAAAGCGTTCAAGTAAATTCATTAAGATAATTCTGGATATTATCAATCAAGATGTGGGTATGAAATATTTTCCTTAAAGAAATTTACGGTGCCAAGAAATATTTAATTAATGCAGCCCCAGTTCCTTCTTATCTCATCCATGACAAATATATTTTATTCTTGTTCTCTGTGACCTTGCGGTATGCAAAATAAATTCAATGACTTCGCCTCTGCGTTCGTTCCAACTCTTGCATTTTAAGAACTTATATTTAGGTGAACATTTATTTTTTATAAAAAATTTTCTCTCTGAGATAACTACATAAATCTGCTTAAAGTAAGAAAATTTACCAATTTCATTTATTTCATGAGATTAATCAGATCCAATGACTTATTAGATCTTTTATATCCAAAAGGTATATCAGTTTATTTTAAGAGATCACAATTTCTACATGTTGACCTTCTTGGAAAGATAGAGGAAGATTCTACCTAAATCTTAAACATCTTTTTTAACATTTCATGAAACCTTAACGTTAGATAATAAAATTTTTCACCTATAAAGTTCTATACATTTTTTATTGACTAAAAATTAACGATTTTTTTTATAGTATTTATACAATATCCTTCCTCTACCATTGTGATTTCTATTAATTTCTGAACCAGCTTTTATAAAGAATTTAAACTAACTAATGCAATATATTATCTTATGGGAGCCTTATGAACTTCCTAGTTTAAATATATTCATTCAATTATTCTTTTTTTTTTTTTGTAAAACAAAATTTAAAGAAATCAAATACAACAAAATATATTTCTTTGTAATATAAAATTTGTTTAATTACTATCAATAAGGGGGATAATAAGTTGTTTCATTTATGTATCTTTACCTCCCTCTCCCATTATTCAATTTTGGTTATTAGCAATCTGTGTGTGTTTGTGCAAAATTGAATGGGCCATATTTTTAGCTTCTATAAATATGATTGGTGGAGAACATATTTTCGAGAGTCTTGTTAAGCTGCTAATATGTATTTGGAATTTCCTCTGGGGAATCTGCTGAAATGAGTAATCTAGTCTTGTGTTGTAAGCGAATCAATGTGTCCGAGAAGCACCATTTCTTATTTCCGCAAATATATTATTTCTCTCAGCATTCAAGGAAATGTTACTTTTTATTCCTTATGTCCTGCAATAACAGTCAGGTGTGTCTCTTCTTATATTTCATAAGCGCACTTAGTAAGATATGAATAGTCAGGAGACATTGATGCAGGTATTTAACTGAAGATTGGACTGAATGAAGCACTTTACGACTTTCTATATTTACTATTTTATAAGATTTCCGGTCAAACATTATTACTTCAAACCCCCTCCCCACCAGTTTCATCATACAGATAACCGAGACCGGAAAAGAAAGAGGGTATGATGGGTGTCCTGAAATTTGAGAAGTGTGTGACAGAATCGTAATGGCCTTCACATGAATGAAATATTTATGAGCTTGTTACCCCTCAGGGAAGAATTTCTTTAGTATTTCCACAAGAAAATAGTGTTGTTTTGTGGTGATAAAGTCTGAAAAGGAGACTATAATTTCTGTCAGATGAAAGAATCGTAATTCAATGATGTTCTAGCTGTAATATAGGACCTCCTCTTTTCTCAGATTAGTTAAGTGGAAGAACTTGTCTATATGTCTGAATGAAAAATTAAGATGAAAAAAAACATTTTAAAATTTACACTGTGGTCTATATGTAAATATAAGGACAGATGAATGATATAAAAATGAAATAAATGCTACACATGTAATAAATGAAAGGTTAGTAATAAAAAAAAAAGAATATGGATTTCAAAAAATAAATTCCTAATTTGATAAAAAAAAAAAAAAAGTATGAATTCAGTAAAAAGTATATCATTTGTCGAAAATATACTATGAAATGTTATAAGTTTAATTTCTTTTAAGAAAGTTTTACAAAGGTTTATTATTGTGAAATAATAATAAAAAATGGCTCTATAAATTTAGGAATTCAAATACACTTTTGGATGTTTATTTTTTTTTATTATTTATACAAAACAATATGAGTTTATCAATGAAAATAGCAATACTCATGTGTATGATGTATTTATTGACTTGTTGAAAACTGTGTTGCTCATATTATAATTTTCCCTGAATTCTTGGCTAGTGATTTTCGGAAAAGGAGATCTAAAACAGAAGACGACTGAGGAAAAACAGGCCCTTTCTGCCTCCAAAAACATAAAGAAACCCCCAATTATTAAGATGAAAGTAGCCAACGCAAAAACATCTCCTCCACCCCATTTGTTTTCAGCTCATGTCCAACGCACTATTCGTCTTTTACCTGCTCTAAAGTAAACCACGAAAATATGTAACTCCATGTATATTTTGGCTCTTTATGCTTATTGATTTAAAACTCTGATAATAAGACAATAATTCTGTGAATCAATAATCTGAGATGATTAACTTTTAACATAATAAAAATTAATAATCTGAAAATGACTTAATCAAGAAAGAAGTTGACACTTATTGGCCTACAATACTGATCGAGTAAACTGCCCTTCCATCCTAATCCACTAGCACAGACCATGTCTTCCAACTCCAACCCCTACAACGGGGAGTCGACTCAAACGAAGATGGCACCGTGACCTACTGGGGACATAATTTGTAAATAATTTGAAAGTGGTGTCATTGGTCACCTTCTCTCCTCATGTGATTGATATTGAATGTAAATTTTTTTTTTTCATTGTGGTGATCAAATTACAAAATGTTTTAATTTAATAGAATGTAATAAATAAATAAAAGTTTAATAAAAAAAAAAAGAAAATAAATTAATGTAATACAGAAGAATCATTTGTTAATATATTTTAATTTAAAATGAAAAGACAGTAGCAGGAGTATCTATAAGTTTGTATCTTAAACTGCTATTAAACTTACTATCACATTATTACTGCGTAAACTAAGTGAATAACTCAGCACTACAATTAATAAACATTTCATTACTCGTCAGTTATATACCACTCTAAATGTTGAATAGTTTTTTCTTTTAACTACTACGTTAGTTATATAATTTTAACGTAGATCATGGAATATATATTCTAATGATTGGTGCCTAGATTCAGTAAATTTGAGTAACAATACAAATGTAAAACCTTTAAAATACTCTTATCTAAATTTTAAACAATTAATGAGAGGGAATAGAATAAAAAATCTATCAAATTTATTAAAAAAAAAAATAGTTTGTATAACCCACTACCTATAAATATATTAGGATTTAATATTAAATAATAATATTGAATAATTGAATAATTCATATAATAATGAATTCATTAGAGTCCAGCAAGGATCTGATTACTTCGACCACCTCCATATAAAGCGGGCATTCCACAAGGCAGAGTGCTCCAACCCATCCTTTTCATTTCTACACGTCTTAACACCTTCTTTGGCCTCTCTGCTGGAGATTAAGAGATCTCCTCTTCCCACTCTGAATCCCAAACTGATTCCAGCGTTTTACAAAACCATCTTAAATCTATTTAATAGAGAATTAAAATTAATAAGCCCAAATACATACAGGTAAATCTTTAACGTATCTCAAAGAAGAGAACGGTCGTCTGTTGGTTAAAGTTCTGGACTCCTCAGCAATAGGTCCCAGGTTTAGAGCTTACAGTGTACATTAAGTTTTATTCTATCTGTAGGGCCTATTGCAAGACTGGTCTTTTTTTTTTTTTTTTTTTTTTTTTTTTTTTTTTTTATTATTTTTTTTTTAAAATGTTACTTACAGTAAAACCCCTATATCTCTCTCTACATTACCTTGGGTTCCATCTTGACTCACGTCTTAACTGGGGCTAACATAAATTAAACTTAAACCGTTCACAGCTCACAACAGAGAACAAACTGACTCTGTACAAGGCCTTACTATGACCGACATTCTGGACATACAGTGCATAACTCTGATGTGCAGCTACACCTTCCAACATCCAGCAAATACAACCCTTTTAATCCAAAGTTCTAATAATAATTTTAAACGTTCCAAATTATGTATCCAACTCTACTCTTCATCACGACTTTAATATTACTTTCGTTCAAGATCTTATCTCCACCCGCTTTACACTCTTCCATAGAAACTCCCATTTCACTTTAATCCATTTTGTTTGTATATTTTTGTAGTATACTACGCCATAAAATTGCTACATATCTTATTTACAGATTGTAATGAATCTACTACCGGCTGAGGTGGGATTAAATACCACAACTAATACAGTATTTAAATAATAAATTTATTTTATATTTATAAATAATTCAATCTATAACTTAATTTAAAATTAACTTCAATTATTTAGATCTCATAACAAGGTAGAGTGGCGGGCTCTCTGATTTTCTGGTGTTAATATTTGGAAAAGTTTCTTCTCTTTACTGGTAGGTTATCCTTCTAATCCTAAGTAATAGCCCAATCTTCCACAGCTGACATAACTTAAGACGGCATTTCGGCGGAACTCCCAGGAAAATGTGCTGTGCTTAGTATGATTACAGTTTTGAAGGGTGTGCGAAAGAATCTATTTGATTACTTTCTTAACTTCCTCGATTAGCTAATTCTACAGATTTGTTCCTCTGGGAATTCAACTTTTACCTTTCACCTCATATCCATTTCTTAAGAGCCTTCATACGTTTAATATGTTATGAGAATTACAAAATTTAACAAATTTATTTTGTTGGATTATGATATTTAAGGAAGCCAATTAAATCCTTAAAGGTTCTAGTGAGTTCCAAAGAGTAAAATATCTGTATTATATTTGGTTGATTTTATTATTTTATATATAAAGTATATATGTATTATATTTGGTCTGTCTCTCTCTCTCTCCCTCTCTCTCACTCAAACACACATACAAGCATACGTACGGGAAGAAAAACTTATTAAGGAAAGTAAATTTTCCGACACTTTGTTTTTTGGACTCAAGAGGCTCAAAAAATGAAACTTTGTCTCTCCATGATGGTTATTTTCTCTAATACAAAATTCAATTACCGAGCAGGTTGTAGTAAAATTGAACTTAAGGTAGACTGTATTAGTCATACATGCGACAAGATTTGGTTACATTTTAAAGATCTCCACCTCACGGCATGTATCGGCATACAATTTAAATGGCCAAATGGAATTATTATTGCCCCTCAAAACTCGTTAACATGTAATTTATTTAAATCCTAAAAGCCCTTGGAGTTGGATTCAACAAGCAATCAAACTAAGACTCAACTGTTGTATCTAAAATCGCATTTCCCTAATCCATGGATCCGGGAGTACATGAAACAATTTTATTTAACCAATTTCAATGTGAGTATTCTTGAATAATAATAATAATAATATTAGAAACTACATTTTTCTAGAAGACATGAACTAGAAGAAATATATGTGAAGTAGTATTAAATCCATGTATTTATTATCATTTTACTTTCTTAAGAGAAATTTATTTTTCTTATGCTTGCTACTTTAGATGAATTATTTTCTTGTACACTAATCACACACACAAATAAACACTATATCTCTTAGAATAAACAAATTTTAGATATTATCAAAATATATTGATTTGTATTAAAGCTTCTATTATATATAAAAGGCTTATAAGGCTTCCTTTATATATAAAAGGCTTAAATATTAAATATTATATAAGGGGTTAAAGTTGTATTTAAATATTTTTTTAAGTTAAATTAAAAATTATTAATAAATTATTATTAACTCCTGAAATTGTCTGTGCCTCTATATATAGATATCATATAATTTCTACTGCTATTCTACTAATACTGTGGATAAACAGGACAAACACACAAACACTAAAGAGTGGTTTTTGTCTAATTGTCTTATCGAAATAATCGTTGAAATAAAACGTGGCTTTAATAATAACATTTGAGTTTAAATTGTATAGCAAAGTCTATGCATGAAATTCCTAAATCATTCGGATAAATATATCTCTCAATGAAAACTAAAAAGAAGAGAAATAAAAGATGCTTTGCTGAGAAAGGATGGACTTACAAGCCTCAACTAAGTTTCCTACAAAAAGCTAAGGGTTTTTTCTAAACTAAATCAGTTCTTTATTACAAATAATCTCAAAAGTTATATTCAAAATGCAGATATAATAACAAAAAGGAAAACTAAAGTATAATACCATTAGGTAAATCAAAGAATTCAAATAAGGAATTGCATCTATAGAATAATTAAACATATAAGGAATTATTGAAAGAATCAAGTGTCTGGATACCGACGTGAATATCTTGATTTCCCTCTGGGACGTCTGCTAGAAGGAGATACTGAAGTCCGTCACGCAGGAGCTGTGTAATCTTAGAATATTCCCCATATATGCTTAATGATGGATCTAAATGATGAAATTTAAATTTCAACCAGAACAAGATAACAAGAAGCATAAAAGCTGTGACTAATAAAGCTAACTCGAGACTGGCCGGTCTCTCTCTCTCTCTCTCTCTCTCTCTCTCTCTCTCTCTCTCTCTCACTCTCTCTCTCTCTCTCTCTCTCTCTCTCTCTCTCTCTCTCTCTCTCTCTCTCTCTCTCTCTCTCTCTCTCTCTCTCTCTCTCTCTCTCTCTCAATCTCTCTCTCTCTCTCTCTCTCTCTCTCTCTCTCTCTCTCTCTCTCTCTCTCTCTCTCTCTCTCTCTCTATCTCCTTCAAGCCCTCACGCCTTCATTTAATTTTAATTAATAATGAATAATTTCAAAGACTTATAATGATAAGCCTAAATACCGAATTTGGTTTCGATTATGAATAAAATATCTGGTCCCCCCCTTAAGGCCTTCTTTTTTTCATTCAATTTCAAGCAATAATGAATTCCTTTTAGAATTTACAATGGAAAATATAAAGGTTGAATTTTCTTTCAATGTTCACTGACAATTAATATTTGAATACTTAAATGTGTTTACAAAAATATTATAGACTATTTTATTTTGTTTTTTAAATACGTTTTACAAATATTTGGTATATATATATATATCAGCCAGGAATCG